>PVJA010001387.1:0-128447 GCA_004027025.1 Myocastor coypus | reverse complement strand
TAATTACAATGCATGGAAAGCAGAGCTAGATTGGTGAGATGAGCTTTAGGAGGCTCAGATTCAATAGCCTCCAATGTCACAAGCTTCATTGGTGGCACACTGCAATTGCAAAACCTTTGATTGTATATGTATCTGCTTCCTTTTAGTCCAAAGAGAAGTATATTCTTTCCTGTTTTTTTTCTTTCTTTCTTTCTTTTTTCTATGCAACATTAATAGGGAGGTGGGTCATGCCCACACTGCACTCTATAGAATGACTGTGAGGACAATATGCAATATGTCAACTTTCAAAGAAAAAAAGGGGGAAAAGGAAAAAAAAAACAGTAATGTGGATTTAGAAAGGTTAATGTTTAGTTGTTTGATCAATCTTATATACCTATATGTATTAATCTAAACTGATCTGATGATGAAAATATGTAATATAACCATTGTTAAATTTAAACAATAAAAGAATTGAAAAAATAAATCAAGGCAGAATGTTCACTTTTTGCAAATGCTTTTCCAGCATCTATTGAGATTGTTATAGAATTTCAATTTTGTTATTTATGACTAAGTTAAACTAAGTTGATTGTGTTTTGCATATTAAACCAAAACTACATTCTTGACATCAAAGCCACCAGATAAGAACACATAGTAATTTTTTGCCAATTGTATTTGATTTTTCCAGCATTTTTACTCTTCATAAAAGATCTAGTCTCTAGTTATTTTATCTTATAAGGTCTTTGGTTTTAGAATCAGTATAACACCCTCAGAACAATTGGGAAATCTCTTATCTTCAACTTTCTGGGAGAATTTATGTAAAATTAGTATTATCTATTCGTTAAATATTTGATAAAATTCACCAATGAAGTCATATTACTCTGAAGTTTTCCTGGTGAGAAAGTTTAGCTATCATCTTGCTATTTGATTTTTCTTTGTCCTTTTTGTTCTTGTTTTCTTTTTCCTTTTTTCTGCTTTACTCCAAATTAGTTGAGTATTTTTATGATCTTATTTTATATCTTTTGTTAACTTATTATATTTTTATTTGAGTAATTGTTTTAGGACTTATAGTATACATCAGTAAGACAGTTTATTTCCAAGTAACATTATATTACTACTACATATCATAGTGCACCTTAGTTTTGTTTTGTTATGATATTTTATCCTAAATTTTTGACATCTTATAAAGTCTTCAATGCATTCTAGTTTTTTGTTTGCTTGTTTGTTTGTTTAAGCAATTAACTTTCTTAAAACTCAGTTACCTCTTTCATTTCAACGGGGTTTTGATTTAGAGCAGGCTTAGATTCATAGAAAAATTGAGCAGAAAACCCAGAGTGGTCATATATCACATCTCACACAACATACAGTTTCTCCTATTACTGGCATGTGGCACTGCTGTGGCATATTTGCTATACTGAGGAACTAGCATTAATACATCATTTTTACTAATAGTCATATTTAACTTCACTTTTGGTGCTTTATACTTCTATAGGTTTTGGAAGATGCAGTCATGCATCCATCACTATAGAACCATTTAGAACAGAGTCTCTCCCTTGCAACCTCCCCCTGCTTCACCTGTTCACCTCTGCATTCTTCCTTGAACTCCTGGCAACTGCCAGTTTAATACTGTCTGCATGGTTTTGCCATGTTGTTAGACTCACACAGTATTTAACCTCTTAAGACTGGCATTGTTCATTAGCAATATACATATAATTTTCTCCCATGTCCTTTTGCGGCTTAAGAGTTCATTTTTCATGGTAAAACCATAGTTCATTGCTTCTACTACATTACTTCATATACTGCACTTTGCTCATTCTTTCACCTACTGAAAGAATCTTGGTTGCTTTCAACTTGGGGCAATTATACACACTTCTATATCAACATTCATGGGCAGTTTACGTGTGGGCATGTTTTTCATTCATTTTGGTAAATACAACAAGAGTGCAATTGTTGAGTCATAAGAGTATGTTTAGCTTTAAAAAGTTGCCAGAGTGGCTATAGCAGTTTTTGATTTGCAAAATTTATGTACTAGAAGATTAAAGTGACAAAATTATATATTTCCCCAGGTAGATACCATTTCCAGCGCTCTTCATTCACTAGTAGAGATCCAGACTTCCCCCATCTGCACCCCAGCCCTGGCAGGCTGTAGGAGGTCAGGACACTCTACCCCACTCCCCGGGGAGCTTAGGTGATTGGGCAAGCAGGTGTTCCTGGAGCAAGAAGCAAGGGCACTTCCAGGAAGAGGTGTGAGGTGAGACCGTGCCAGGTCGGAACAGCTATCTGGCGTTGTCCGAATGGCTTTGAACCCATATCCGCGGGCCGGAGGGCCTGTGTTCCTCTCCTGGAGAAGCAGCACAAATTCTGGGAAGAACACAAGAACAGTGCTTCTTGCTGGCCATTGGCTTTGGGTGGCGTGGGTTGGTTCTTGCGCTAGCAGGGTGAGCCTCTAAATTTCGTCCGATTCTCTGAAACTGTTTCCTTTCCATAAGGTGAGATTGATAATCTCTGAGGAGTCAGCGTTGCTGTGGGGCTTAGTGATGACTGGAAAGGTTGGAAGCTTTGGGCCCAGAGCCTCGTCAGCGAGTGACACTCCGTAGCTGTACCGGCTTCTCTTACAGTCCTTCCACTTGCCTACTAAAATGACTTGATGGGAGGGGAAGTGCAGGAAAGTGCGGGCCAGGGCTACTCTGTGCCAGCGATGCGTGCTCTCCAAGGCTACACGAGGGGGCGCTGTGGGGCCACTATGTGAACCCAGCTTCGTGAGCACACACAGACTCCTCCTAGCCAGCTCCACTTCAGCAAACCCCTTCCAGGCCAGGCCTTTCCTCTGGAGGAGCTCAGCGGCCACTGTTGGACATCTCTCCGACTCAGAGGCACCGTCCTTTCCCCTGCAGCCTCAGGCTAGCTTCTCCACCCGTGAATGGAGACTCTCAGTCTTTCATCTGGCCTTAGAGGCCTATGGTCTCCCAGGATAGAGCAGATGTAAGCCCCAGCTCTGAGACCTTTTCTGCACTGTTAAATATCCAACCACTGGGGAATATTATTATCCCAGTGCAAGTGGATGTAGCCTGATTTTTTTTTCCACATTTTTGTTTTTTGTCAGCTCTTCAGTTACTGGAATAATGTTCTTCCTCACTGAGTAGGATCATCTTCATTCAGTCCATGGATTTAAACACTAAGCTATTCTGGAATCAACATTACAGACACACCTAGAAATAATCCTTTACTAGCTATCTGCATCTGCCATTTTGCTTTAACTAAACTTTACAAATCAATTGATTTTATAGGTAGTCTTATTTTCTGATTACTTTGATTACTTTTGATTGTTTGCTTATGCTATTGTATGACTTTTATTCTGTACCTTACATTTTTGTAAACCGGCCCAAAGACATGATAAATTAAACAGTTTAGCAAGTGTAAAAAAAATAAAAAAATAAAAAAAAATAAATAAATATCAGAGGCCACTTCTGGACATGCAGACCCTTTTCTATTTTGTGACCAATCTCTGTACGCAATGTTTTGGGAAGCTTTCTTTTCTCCCAGGTTTGTTTAGAAGGAGCAGAAAGCTAGCCCTCTTCCCCCGTCTGGCACTTGGCAACCCACCTGTGCCTGTGGACCATGCCACGATCTCCCAGGGTGGTACAGAGGAGGGAGAGGAGTATCAGGACCCAGTAAACCTGAAAGTAAGCCTAGGCTCTGCACACCAGGGATCTAAAATCAGAGCCACCGCGCTGACTTCTCTGAGGTTTGTCTGTGACGTGAAGCACATAATTGCAATGAGTAACAAGCAAGCATCTTGTGAAAATATGTCATTTGGAAATCTCTAGGTACCTGTGGGATGTTGATCCAACTGTAGGATAAACTTCCACAGCCTTGGGTGGACAGCAAGGGCCAGGATGGTCAGGGAAGGGTGGGAGGGACCTTGAATCAGTTAGGACAATGAGTGGAAGCAGGGGTGGGACTCTCCTGAGCACAGTGAGGGAAAAGTGTAGGCCAGGCAGCCTGGACCTGCGTGGCTCAAAGCAGATGACAGGGCCAGTTCAGGAGGTCTTCAGTGCACAGGTGATGGATTCTCATTCTCAACTGCACAACGTCTACAGCTGCAGGAGAAGAGCGAGATGAGGCCAGCCTAGAGGAGCTTGTCAGGCTGGCGTGCTCCGCCCTGCTCTCCACTGTTACTGCAGAGGCAGTCACTCCTCTAGTTTTCCCTGACCATGGGACTGGCATTGAGGGTGGAAGTTGGCTCATCCTTCTGTCTCAGGAGGACAGGGCAGCACAGCAGGCAACGTTTGATGGGTAAGCGTGCATGTTGATGGATAAGCGTGATGGATAAGCCTGGTGCATCCACACTAACACCAGGAGGTGAAGTCCCCAGGGCCTCACCTCCCACTTCTCAGAGAAGCAGGAATCCAGCCCCAGGGCTGTCTGAGCTGTCTCAAGAGAGAAGCTGGGCCATGGTATCCACACAGGCAGACACACTTGAGGTATGTATGAAATGTGTGATGGACAAGCAGTCAGGCCGTGCCACCCAGAGCCGTTTGCTGTGCCCCTGCGCTAGGCTTTATAACTCCTGTGCCACATACAAGGGGAAGCACATGGCAGCCAGATGCATACTCTTCTATGCAAGGCAGCAAGACTGGCTTTAGTGTCTCCCTCCGTTGTAGCCTAGCACCAATCCTTGGAACTGTTAGCCAAGTAACCCTAGTTTCTGGCCAGAGGTCTTTAGCGGTGGGCTCTTCTGTGGGAAGTGAAAAGGAAACCCCTGATGTTGCACTTCTCTACCTGTAGCTGCTGTACTTTCTGCAATGCCAGGATTCGCAGCGGCCACTGGTTTTGGCACCTGTGGATAGGCTTTCCCCTGAATGTAACTAAACTCCAGCCACAGAAAGACTGAAGAGGAGGGCAAGACCCTGGGAGATGCTGGCCGGGGACATGTAGATGCTGCCTCTTTTGAGGAAAGCTGATTCTCAGTTCATTTTCCATGCACTGTGATCCATCCTTATACAGAATGAAAACAGAATCCAAGGCAAGGGGAGACTTAGCTGGATGGCCTGGCTCAGCAAAGTTTCTGTTCTGAAATCCAGGAGCAACCTCACATGTTGCACAGTTTCTCCCCTCCCTTTGGTAGCCTTGAACCAAATGCTGACACAGGCCTGAGCCAGAAAGGAAGGCAGGACATCGACTCCCTCTGGCATCTTCAGGACCTTCCGCCATACATTTTGCACATCAGTTTCTCCACCTGCAGTGTGGGACAGCAGTGCATGAAGGTGTTGTCGAGTTAGATGCATGAGGTTTAATGAATAGACGTCAAGCATCTGGGCAACGGCAGTGCACCAGTTAGTGAAGGTGACATTTTCCTCCCAGTGGGAATAAGGAGCAATACATTCTTACTACACACAAATAAAACCTCAGCCCCAAGCCAAGTGAGCTCATGACATGAAGCCAAAAGCAAACCTGGAGGGCCGTGGCTGGGGTTGCTGGTGAGGAGGCCTTTGAAGTGAGGACTCTCCCTCCCTCCATGACTCTGGCAGCTCCCCCAGCCATGCTTGATGAAAGGGAGGAGAGGCTCTGTTGTGGTTTGACACATGCCCCAGATGTCAGGTTGCAACTCTTTTCACTCTCTTTAGAAATTACCTCTTGGAGGTGGCAGCTGTGTGGAGTGGGAAGGGCCAGGGCTGGGACCCAGGGTGTCCAGGTCCCAGTGCCAGCTATGCTATCCCACTAGCAGAGTACCCTTGGGTGAATTAAGCTGCTGCAGTAAAATGGGAATGATACCAGCACAGGCCTCCTCCTTGGAGTTTCCAAATTGAACAAACAAAAACACAGCATGCCTAGTTAATTTTTTTTAAATGTATTTGGTACAGGGTCTCACTATGTGGCTTGGACTCCTGGTGACCCTCCTGTTTTCAGCCTCCCCAGCACTGGGATTCCAGGCATGTGCTACCATGCCTAGTCTCTGTGCCCAAGAGTGGGGCAGGCATGGCATGTGACGCTGGGGGTCGAACACCAGTCCCTGTGTTTGCCTAAGCAGGTGCTTCATCTACTGAGCTATCTTGCTGGCCCTCCTAGGTAAATCTGAATTTTATGTAATCACATAATAATTCATACAAGTATATCTCTGTAATAGTTGGGGCATACTTGAAGTAAAAATACCATTTAATGTTTCTCATGGTTCCAATGGAGCAGGGCATCCTTCAATTTATTTGGTAACTCCACTCCTTCAGGAGACTTCACAAGGGGTCCCATGGATAAAGGGTCTTCTGAACTGTAAATGCCTTGAAAGTACAGGCCGGGAGGCAGTTTGGGAAGATGGAGGGCCATGACTATCATAACAAAAATGAGTTTTCACTTGACCCTTCTGAAAATCCCCTCTCTCTTTCATCTCCCTGCCCATTCCAGTGAAGTCTCTCCCTCTCTAAAGGGATCCTCTGCTCTTTCGGTCCCTGCTCTGGCTATTAGGACTCCCCATGCTACCTGACCCCAAAGTCCCTAGAGAGATCCATTCAAGTCCTCAAAAGATACAGGAGGCTTTCCTCTACCCTGCACCCTTCCCAGTTTTATCTCAAGCTATTGTAATAAAATACCATAGATTGGATGGACTAAGCAACCAAAATTTGTGTCCTCACAGGAGGTAAGCGATCGTGACGTCAGCATGGCCAGGTTCTCGTGAAGTCTGTCTTCTCGCTTATTGACAGCCCCTTCTTGCTATGCCTGTGGTAAGGACTCATGGAGAGAGTTAGAGACATCCCTCTTTCTCTTCTTCTAAGGACTCACAGATTAGGGCTTCACTTTATGACCACACTGACAGTGTAAGAAGACAGTAATATTGGGGGTTAGGGCTTCAGCATATAAATTGGGGGGGATACAATTCAGTTCATGTACCCCCCCCTACACCTCCAGTGTTATCAACATGGCTTGGACTTCCTATGACTATGGCTTTGAGGGTCAGTATGCCCAGGCCAGTGTACAGCTCTAAAGGACTACTTCTCATTCTGGAGCCAAGTCCTCTTGTGCCAGCCATGGGGTGAGCCTGTCTCAAAAGGGCTTTTGAGAGGAATATGTGGCCTTGCTCACCTGCCCTCTACCATGCTACATGGCCCACTGGCAGTCACCAGGTGTTCTGTGTCAGGGGTGTGGGGGGGTTGCCTCTCCCATCTGTGCCCTCTCCACTCGCATCCTTGGCTACTGGGTCTTCTGGCTACTGCCTCCACGGTGCTTTCTGCCTGCCCCACCCTAATCCTCACCAAATATACTCTTCTGAGGAGAATTTGCACACTGTCATTGCTCTCATAATACAGCAGAGACCTAGACAGACTCAACACCAGTCCATTCCTTCTCTCTGCAACCAAGCCATGCCTGGAAGTGGGTCCCCTCAGTGAAGGAGGCCAGCGC
This sequence comes from Myocastor coypus, assembly GCA_004027025.1. NCBI lineage: Eukaryota > Metazoa > Chordata > Mammalia > Rodentia > Myocastoridae > Myocastor > Myocastor coypus. Next base: position 121,079 of record PVJA010001387.1, on the reverse strand, counting down.
TGAGGCAGAGTTCTTTGCTGCCCCTCCTCTGAGGCCCCCTGAGGGGTGGTGGCAACAAGATATACCCTTCCAGGGCACACTTCCAATGACCCACTTTTCCAGTGAGGCCTCATCTCCTCACCATGGCCCATTCAATTAGGAACACATCAATGGGTTTAATCCGTGGATGAGCTCAGATCCAGCACTAATGATCCAATCACTCTGCTGAAGCCCCACCTCAGCATAGCTGCCCTGGAGAACAAACTGTCAACCCATGAGCTTTTGGAGGACATTTCAGATTCAAAACACACAGCATCATTCTATTTTTATGAAGTTTTAGAATATGCAAAACAAATTATGTTGCTTCAGGATACATACACAAAGGTTACAAGACTGAATGTCAAAGCCAGAACCATCACTAAATCAGAGTAGTAGTTTGCCTTTATTGAGTGGGCTTCTCTAGGACAGAGTCTTGGTGTGGGAGATTCTGTACCCCTCGCACTTTGTAGTCTAGACCTGAGGTGTCCTCTGAAGACTCAGGTGTTAAAGGTTTGGTCAGCAGGCAACAGCATTTTAGGGAGGTGATAGAACCTTTAGAATTCAGGACCTAGTAGGAGGAAGTAAGGTCCCACTAAAGGACGTGCCTTGAAATGAGATACTGGGACCTATGCCCCTTTTTCACTGTGCTTTTTGGCCACCAGTGGCTAGCAGTTTCTTCCACCATACGTTTTACCATGACAGACACAAAACAACTGATCCAAATAACCATGAACTGACACTCCTAAAACTGTAGGCCAAAAATAAGTTTCTTATAAACTTATTTTCTCAGATATTTTATCACAGAGACAGAAAGCTGATGGATTTACAGGGGCTCTTTGGCAATGGAGATATATTTGATTCTGATGGCCTGAGACAGATGATGGGAGGAAAGAATGATACTAGAATCTACTGGGTACTACCGGGCTGCTAAACATCCTGTCATGCACAGGAAAGCCCCCACCTCCCTTCACCACCATTCGCCCATATCACGGGGCTATTCTTCTCCCAGTAGCATGTTAGTGATCTTAAGGCAATTCGTCTAGGAGAAAGAGGGAGGTGCTCATATGGGGCTTCTAAGACCCTCTCCAGTGTGGTCATTTTGCCTATGTCCTTTAAACTGTCATCAATATTTTATCATACACTTCCAAAAATAATTATAGAAAGTGCAATTCTTTTTCAGCAGAGCAGACCACGAGATGAGGTCGGCCGTGGCACCCACCTGTAAGGACAGCTCAGGGCCAGAGCCAGGACACCCCTCAGGAGCGTGACAAACACCAAAGTCTGTTTTCCAATTTCCTATCACCTCCCTATCCACTTTCCTGCAAATGACAGGACCGCATCCTCCCTGATGGTTGAGGCCACTGGGGGCTGCTCTGTAGGTTTCCAGCGAGGACCTTGTTTCAGCAGCTGAGTCTTCATACCAGTGTGGCATAGTCGTCCCCAGCATCAGTCCTGGAGCCACTTTGCCCTTCTCGAGCATCTTGAGTCTGTGTGGTCTCCTGGGGGGTGCATCCATCCACATGATGGATGAGGAATGGTGGCATGGACAGGGGTATCCACTGAGAGACAGGAACTAACTCTCTGATGGACAGTGTCATAATCATCACCATGAACCAGGAACCACAGAGCTGAATAGGGCATTTAGGAAGGTGGAAACGTGCCAGCCCCGCCCCCAGGGCACACTGAGACTGGGCATGGTGGTTGGTGCTCGCCTATAATCCTACCTCTCGGGAGGCTGTAAACAGGAGTCTGACCTAATAATGAGACCCTGAACATCCTGTAGACCCTTCCCTAAAACATACAAAAAAAAAGGAATGCGGAAACACAGCAGAGGAATTTCAGAAAGAACTGTTAACACTCAATCATAAGAAAGCAGTCCAACTTTTAAAATGAGGCAAGGTGATCCAAGCTGACTGTCTTTTCTTCTTTTCTTTTCTTTTCTTTCTTTCTTTCTTTCTTTCTTTCTTTCTTTCTCTTTCTGTTTCTTGCTATAGCCTTGGGTCTTTCAGTGTACACGTATACAGTAGATCATACTTGTAGTGGTTCTCCTGTGTTCAGACTCCCAACCACTGGGATTCCAGGTGTGCACCACCATGCCCTGTCTTAATCATCATGTTCTCAGCACACCCCAGGGGGCAGGGCTGGCACCGCATGCTGGGGATCAAACCCTAGCCTCTATGCTCTGCTGAAGCAGACACTTTAGTCCACTGAGCTATCGGGCTGGCCCCTCCAAGCAAACACTTTAAAGAAAATATAGGAGCGGCAAATGAACACATGAAAAGATGCTCAGCATCTGCGCTTTCCCCTGGCACCGTGGCAACCAAGATGAGAGTGCAGTCCTGACGGCATGGACACTTCAGACTTCTGAGGGGCTGCTGCACTGGAGTAGGTGATGGAGCTGACTCTGGAGGTGTACAAGACTAGCAGCTGCTGCCACAGGCAAGGCCATTGCTGGAGCAGGGCTGTCAGAATCAGGAAGCAGTGATGAAGGAATAAGGTGCTTTCCTCCAGCCTTACAGGCTCTGTCTAGCGCCCCCTCTTGATGGAGCCTGGCAGCCCAGGTGCAGTATACCCCAGCAGGATATAAATGTGGTTTGTAGAGTCTCAGAACATTCCAGCAGAGCATAAGAGAACAGATTTTGAATGGAGGGAAAAGGGCTTAATAACAAGCACCACAGACACAGCCATTTGTCCAGGCATTCCAGCTACTAAGTGCCTGTCCCATGGCAGGCTGAGAGGGAACACTTGTCCCATACCAGCCTGGGAGGCTGGGCCAGAGCCTAAGGCATCTGGGGCTTGGGGAACTGAGCAAGGGCAAAGGTCTAGGCAGGAGGCACCTCAACAGTACCAGAGAGTAAACATGGGTCCCTGTTGTGGCTTTTCTAGTTGTCCCCCCAAAGCTTCATGCAGCCATGTAGAGGGCTTCTAGAGTTTAAGGTTAATTTATAATCCACTGGGATTATGGGTGTGAGTGCTGCTAGGATAATGGGTGTGAGCAGTACACTATCGGCCTGGGGCAGATAGCCTGAATGTAACTTAAGGGACAGACTGGCTCTCTGCTGCCATTGTTGCTGTGATTCTTCCCTTTTGCCCTTGCTGTTTTACTGCCATCCGCCCCCATGAACTGCTGCCCTCTTCATGTGCCAGTCTGTCTTGGCGCCAGCTGAGTATGGACTAAAACCTCCAGCAACTGTGAGCTAAATAAACCTTTCTATCTTTCATTTTGAGTGTCAGATATTTGTCTGAGAAATGAAAGAAAAGTAACTGAGGCAGTGCTAAAACACATACTCAGGGCTGTGAGGGAGGCCACAGCGGTCATAGGTGCAGCCTGAATGGTCAGGAGCGGGGAGCCCCTCCTCTTGTAGCCTCCCTCGGAATGGGCAGCTGCTGAGCAGTCCCCATGCCAACCTCCTACTCTGTATTCCCAGGCCCGATGATCACCTCTCCTCTCTGAGCTATGGCATGTGCACCAATTAGGGACACTTACTTGAGCTCAAAGAGCTGGGGTTCCAATCTTGGTCCTGCCACAAGGCAGCTATAAGAAGCTAGGCAGGGCTAGGGAGATAGCCGAGCGGTCTAAGTCCCTACCTGGAAAGTGAAAGGAACTGAGTTTGGTCCCCAGTACCACATGTCCACATGTCCCAGAACTGTTTCTGGGAAGATGCTGCTGGCCACCAAAACCAGGCTTGGTGACACATGCTTATAAATAATCCCAGTACTGGGAAGGCTAAAACAGAAGATCACTACAAGTCCAAGAAGCATAGTGAAACCCTGTATCCAATAAATTGAAAACAAAAAAGTCATGCAATGTTCCCTGCCTCTTTGTGTCTTGTGTTTGCCATCCCAGCCTAATAAATGGCACACCCTGCCCTAGAGTCTTAAAGAACCGGATGGAGGCTGACAGGGAGGGAGGCAGCCATACAGCTGCAAGTAGAATTAGCTTCAGATTTACCTTTTGGGTCTCCTTTGGGGCTCCACTACCTCGTGGATATAAGCATCTTAGTTTCCCAGCTCATTACCCTAGGGCTGCAGGGAATAGCATCCCCTCATCCATGACCTCATTCCTCTTAGTCACAGCACCAGGCTCTGATTCCTAGCAGCTCCAGCTGTTATGACCTGGCTTTGGAATGAGGCATCACTGATCCTATCACAGACACATTTCCCGCTGGGTCCACAAGGGTGCCCTGCTGGCCCTCCGCTTGTGTAGAGACACCAGGCCTGTGGCTTGCGGGCCCATCTGCTCCAGCATCCAGCAGTAGGGTGATGCTGCTTCCTCCACTTTCATCAGGACAGGGAGATGCCTAGAAGTGATTTGGAACCATCTCCATCATCCATTTCAACAGCCTTAACTCAAGCATATGCTTTAATTTCTAACGAGAAAGGGTCTCTTTTAAGTGGAAAGAGAGCCCAGAACAGGCTTCAAAGAGCTTTCTGGACAAATTAGGATATAAAAGGAAGATTCCCCAGTTCTATATCATTCTGCTGCCCCAAGGTACAAGTTCAATGCCACCTAAGAAACAGAGCTCTTGGCCTGTCCTAAAATCCAAACAGGTGACAGTTGGCTTGAACCCAGTTTCACTTCCACTGGATTCCACCTCCTGAACCCTTTTCTAGGGTGACCTGGTGTGCTGACTCCTGCTGAGCCCCTGAACTGGGGTGGGGGTGGGGTCCTGCCTCAGAAACTGCCTTCAGCAGACCCCTGCATTCCTTCCAGAAGGAGTTAGATAATTTGTAACTGATTCACCTGGAAAAACTTAATGAGATTTCAACTCCATACTTAATGAAAAATAAACGATATCCAGCCAGGAAGACTTAGAGAAAAGATGGAACATTCCAGACAAAAAAAGATTGCATCCTTTTATGCTCTTTTTGCTATTAGTCCCCCACCCCCACCCCCACCGCTCCAGTTGATACAAACATGTCATGTAGATGCAACTGCCACCCTGGGGTCACAGTACTCTGGCTGACAGCAAGGTCTGTCTTCAGCTCTCAGAGAAAGACTGTGCCTCCAGCAAGGTAGAGGAGGCTCGCAGGGCTGGCGTGTCCTTCTGTGTTTAATTTTCCCATAAGTCAGTTCTGATTATGGGGACGGCCTCATGTTTCATGTATTCAGAGCTGAGCTCTGCAGAGCACCTTGGAGCGGTGGGGGAGCCCCCTGGCTGGCAGGCAGGGGCAAAGGGGTGGCTGTTCACCAGGTCACCCCCAGCACACACGTCTGATACCTATCAGGCCTCATGGGAGGAACGACCCACTGGATGCTGAGCCCATCTGACAGCTTTCCCCTAATGAGACCCAGCGCTGCACCCAAGCCCGTGTGGGAGACAGGATGGAAAGGAACCCTGAGCTCATGTGCAGAAACATGCCCAGGACAAAAAAGACATCTTCTTCTAAGTCTGTTTTGTCATGTGAAACGGTGAGGCCTGGGCACTGCTGACAAACAGATGCCTTTACAGAGCCATTGCCAACCAGAACCATTGTTCTCCGATCCCTCCAGCTAAAGCCGGGAACTTTATAAATACTCACTAGTTGCAAGGGCAACTTCCTGTTGATGGCGTCAGGTAGGTGTGAAGGGAGATGAGCCTAGATGTCACCTCCAAGAACTCTCATCCTCCCACAAGAGTGGACAGATGCCCAGGGAATAAGGCATGTCAGTGTTCTCCAGGGAGAGGGCCGATTCTGGGCAAAGGGAAACATTTCTAAAAGCATAACTTATGCATCTACTGGAGATGCCCCACAGCACTCGGTACTACTTGAAACAAAACTCCAGAGTCCTCACCAACGTCCTTAGTCTTTGTCTTCTCCGGCTCTGACCAGGATGCTGCCTATTACCCCCTGGTGTTCCCTGATATTGTTTTCCCTGGGTCTTCACAAGGCCATGCATCTCACCCCAGAAGTCTTAGCCTAGGCTTCTCTCTGCAGAAAGCCCTCACCAGACCTTTCAATATGAAAGAAGCCATCTCTATAGGTACTCCTAATGGTACCTCGTCACAATGTCCTCTTAGCCCTCCCTGATACCTTTGTCATGTACTGATTGATTCATTGTATCAGTTCATTCTCATTATGAAGACATAATACCCAACAACCATAGTTTAAGGGTTTGTTTTGGCTTGAAATTTTAGTCCATGGTGGACTGGTTCTAAGGCAGAAATAGGGTAGCAGAGGGCATCGTGGAGGAAAAGGTGCTTATATCATGAGGCTGTCCTCAAATCCATATCATGGCAATCTAAGAGGAAAGACAAGTGAGGGGCCAGGGAGGCAGATGTAACCATCCAGGGAATGCCCCAAGAGACCCAAGTCAAATCGGGCCCTGCCTCCTAATAGGACATTCCACTACAGACCTCAGTGGCAGATGGAACCCCATGGTCAAGTTGCCTTTCACAAGTCCCACCTCTGAACACACAAGGCTTTTGGGGGGCATTCTAGATCCAAGCCATAAGAAGTAGATTACTTTTTTTTTTTTTTGTGGGACCAGGATTCGAACTTACAACCTTGTACTTGCCAGGCAGGCACTTGTGCCATGGAGCTATCTCCCTGGCCCCAAGAAGTAGATTACTATGAGAACATAGCTCTATGAGAGCAGGGGCCTGTTCTCCACTGGACCCTAGAAGGCCAGGATGTCTGACAAGCCTAAGAAAGGAGACCTATTGAGTATTTGTTCAATAAGTAGCAGAAGAAGGAAGAAAGACTCTCCTCACTCTATGTACAGCAGCAGAAGTGATCCCAGCAGTTCACCTTGGTGGCCAGGGTGGTGCAGTAATGACCTCCATCCCACCCATCTGCCACCATCTGGACACAAACCTCAGTTCTCTTTCCTTAAAGAAAATAATAGGATTAATGGGAGGATTCAGTGGAGACTGTCATGAGGATTGAGTATGAGATACAACAAGTGCTCTGCAGCTTGTAGCTTCTACCATCATCATGACTACTACCATACTACCATCATATACCTCTGCTGCCACACTCAACTAGTCATTATCCCTGCCACCACCAACCTTGTCTACACCGCAGCTCAGCAACTACCCACTTCAAACCTTTCTCTTCATTTTTGGCACAGGAAGCTTCTGGCCCTGGTTCCCATTCTTGCCTTCCCAATCGCACCATCAGCAGACACTGTCGCTTGCTTGACATAGGGCCATTGTACTCTTTCTTCTGCCGCCTAATGGAACCCTGATCATACAATTATTGACGTCTTAATTTTAGAGAAACTGGGACCAGAGGTTGGTTCAGGAAGGGCACACAGGAATCAGTCCCAGTTAAACTTCTGAGAGAAATTTCCCTCCCAGTAAAGACCGGTGCATGACCCTGATTTTAACACAGTTGGACGAGAATAGGATGTCTGGAGTTGTGAAAGCCGAGGAGACTAAAATGCTGTCATGCTGAGGATAAGAAACAGACAGCAGGTACCATGCATACAGCTTAGTGGCATGATACCCGCCTGGCAAGCATGAGGTCTCGAGTTTGATTCCGGGGGTCTAAAACAAAAACAAACAAAAAGTAGAAAGGGACAGTTGAGCTATCAGTGCCTCTGGGCTCCTGCCCTGGCTTGCCTTGGCCCACCCCATCCTGCCCGTGGTGAGGTTGCACACCCACTGCATGTGCCACCTGGCTTCCATCAGCCTCCCCCACCTCCCCCACCTTCCAGTGGGAGCTCAGAACGACTATAGCTCCTTAGAGACCCACCTGTCCAATCTCCTTGTGCCAATTGCTGCCTTTACTCAGTGGCACCATGTTGGCTATGGTGCTCCACCCGGAAAGACCAGCTGACCTCCATGGAAGTGGCAGGAGCGTCCGCTCTGAACCGTAAATGCCTTCCAATTCATCTGTATCTCTTCTCCTGGGCTTCATGGCGGAGAAGCCAGACAACACAACTGCCTCCCTGCTTGCCCCTGGCTTCCCCTTTCAGTCGGAGGCCTTTGCAAATGCAAAGCAGGGTTTTCTTGCCTGTGCAGTCTTCTGGGCTCCTCCAGGTGCTTCTTCTCCCACCTCTACTGGTTTTCTTCTCCCTGGAAGCACTATAACCTAGTGGCTTTGCCCCAGCTGCCATCCCTCAGGTAGGATTTCACTAAACAAAGCCAGGTTGCTCATGTGGGAATATATGCTGAGGACACTTAAAGATAGCATCCCATCCATATTCCTGTCATCTCTAGCCACTGGAACACAGGACATCCTTGTCTTGATCCACACTTCCATATGCAGCATTCTGCTACTAACTGCACTGAGTCAGTCTCTTCACTGATAATGTAAGGACCGTTGTCTGTCCATGACAAAGGGCTGAGAGGTTTATACACTTTCATGCCTCTAATGCACTTAGCACATAGTAAGTGCTCAATTAATGGCAGTTATTACTCCGCCCCTTTAAACTCCATCTGTTAAGGCAGGTCCTACTTTTCTAAGAAAGTTGCCTTGTTCCCTGCAGGCCCATACAGATTTGTGCCAGGGTTCCTCGTGGCCATTACCAAGCACATCACAGAGCAGTATGGCCTCTTTGGTGAGGCCTCATCTATCCTCGGACCTTCTTTGGAGTCTCATGTGGACTCTAGTACCATAGCTTCTCTTATCCCTATGGGGACACCAGGGATCCCGAGAAACACTTAGTCCCTCCACTCCTCCATACCCATTCAGCCTAAGTCCTCCCAACTTACCTCTCTGCTTTTGCCCCTACTTCTCCATCCCAGCCACCCCACACATGTCCACAATCACATTCGCACATGCTTTCATGCTTACAAACACCTGCATGTGACCTTGGGCTCGCTCGTGCACAGCCTGCTCCTTCAAAAGCTATGCCCTAAGTTGCCAGCACACAAGAATAGCTCTCACACACACATACAGGTGTAGACAGCACTGGGCAGTGGGGCACCTATCCCCCCTACAGCTGGGCAGTGAGGGTACACAAGAAGAACAGGGATGATCTCCAGGCAGGAGGAAGAGGAGCTAACGGATGTGGTGCTTCCTGTGGAGAGAAGAGCACCAGGATGGGAAGCACCAAGCTCCTGTCACCGCTCTGCCCTCCCTCACTGTGCGACCGCTAGCAAGTTACTTAACCTCCCTGGGTCTCATCTGAAAAGCTGAAGACAACAGAACTCAACTTTGAGCAAGCTGGTCCAGGAAACGCACCTAAAATGCTGAGCACACCGTAGGCAGGTGGCGAGCACTTGCAAACTGCTATGCATCGCCTCTGTCAGGCTCTCCAAGGCTGGGGAACAAGGCAAAGCCAGAGGAGCCATGCAGAGGCGTGGAGGAAGGGTGATACCAAACTGGTCCCCTGGGATCAAGAAGTTGATGGAAACCAGCTCACTTGGGAAACGGCCTTTGCATGGGCACCGGCAACGGATGGCCAAAGGTTTCTTGTGCAGCATGGAGAGCATTCTAAGAGGAAGCACTGGGCCTGGTGTGGATCCTACTGCAAACCTCACACATCTCTGACCCTCAGCATACAAGAACCTCTAGGGTAAAGCACTGGTCTGCACAGTAGGAAGTACAGGTCCAGGCCACAGGTCAGAATCATGTTTAAAAACCCAGTACCACCTGAGACTACAGTGGCACCTGGAAGAGCAGGAGCTCTGGAGCCAACTCTCCAGCCTCTACCACAGTTCCTTGCATCCTGGCCACATGACATTAGGCAGGGTAAGCTGCCCTCCCAGCCACCTGACGAAATGGGCCTAGCACTGTCCTGGTAAGCAGCAGGTACCCAGCAATGATTGGCAGTGGACAAAATTTCAGTGCCAGCTGCCTCCTGGTTCTGTTTCCTGCCTGAGCTTTTAACTCCCCTTTCTGAAGATCCAGACCACATGGTCACTGTCCAGGACGTTCCTCCCTGAAATGCAAGTGCTGGTGCTCCTCTCCTCTCCAGAAGAATTCAAAGGGCCCTGGAAACTTGTTTATTAGGAAAAACTGTGGGAGTCTGTCCTGCCCGGTGGAGGTGGTGACCTCTCCCATCCTTCCCTGCATATTTCTCCCCAGCGACATCTTTTCATGTTCCCTGGCTCACTTGGGTGAGTCACGGATCTGTAAATTCTGACCACAGAAAGCTTGGCAAAGTGTGGTAGGTGTTTATTGGAAAGGGAAGGAGGCAAATGATCAAAACATTGGCTATGGCTCCAGTTTCTGAAATTTGCAAGAGCAAGTTTTAAAGTCTCCATTTCAAGCATCTAAACAGATTAATGGAGCACTCCTTTTTTCTTTTCCCCTCAAAGCCTAAGGAGAATAAGACTATCACACTCCTCAGTTATGCTGAGATGTTTGTACGGTGCCAGAAAGGTGCGTGGACACTGACGAATGTAGTTCAGTCCTGGGCTGCCCCACGCTACAGACAGCATGGCCCATATAGGCATCTGGGCTACAGGTTTCTGCACACCCCTACAGAGCTGTGTGTCCACCTCGGTCTCCTGTGCATGCTCTACCCATGACCTACAACTCCATCTCAGTCACCATGGGAAGCAGGATGCCACTTTGTGTGAGGCACTGGGCACTGGTGACAAAGCATGAGTCAGACATTGCTCCTGACCCCATGACTTAGTGAGGTGGAAGGGGAGTGGGTTGGGGGGGACCAGACTGACTCTAACAGTGAAGAAGTCTCCAAAAGGACAAAGAAGGAGAAATCCTCTCTCACGTGCACACACTTCTTTCTTCTCCAAGACCCAGCTTACATCCCGTCTCTTGGGAAAACTCCCCTTCAGGAAGTGTCACTCTTGTGCCTCTATTGCTCCTCTGATGTTGCCTCCCTTGCCTACCCCATAACAAAGCCTGTCCCATACATTATGTATCTGTCCAGTAGTCTAGATGGAGATTTTAGAGAACTGACATTATTTCTTATCTTCTGGGTCCAGGTGTGTCCAGCTCCTGCCCTGTTGCATGGCAAGTGCATTAAGTGTTCTCCAGCTGGTGAACTGAGCACCACTGTGATCAGCAGAGGAGAATGAAAGCACCCGGGCAGTGCTGTCAGAGCCCTGGGAATGAACACCACACCTAGATCCTGTCTGCAGGGCCCTGCTGCCTCCTGCATCTGAGCCCTAAGGAGGTCTGGGTGGGATTAACCCCTGTATCCCAGCCTCATTCCAGCATCCGTGGTTTGGTGGTGGTGGCGGTGGGGGGCGTTTCAATCAAGAAGTATGCTTTGAAATGAAAACGCTTCCCTCTCTGATCTGCCTGGCTCTGCAGTGCTCCCGGCCTTCTTAGTATGCATGTATTCAGCCCCCAGTTCAAGACGTACCCTCAGCATCTTCTCCACCCTGACAGGCTGAGCTGCACTCCTTCGCCTCTCCCCCCTCCAGTCCTCTCCGAAGACAAATTGCTTACATCTGTCAAGGCTTTTCTGATTAATAGAGGAATACGCCATGGGATGTCATCAGGGGTTCAGAGGCTTTTGATCAAAGGGGAAGGGGGAGCCAGGCCACACATCCCTGCTAGTTCATTTATCAGGTCAGCTCGCCACCTTTCCCCCTTAGTGTCCCCGACAAAGCCCTCCCCGTGAGCCCACCATCAGCTCACATGGTCCCAGGCAGGGCAGCAGAGAGGAGACAGGGCCCCAGGGATGGTAAGAAACAAGGACAGAAGAGGAGCAAGGTGGGGGGAGGCACCACCTGGGTTCTCTTCGCCCTGGGCAGCCACTGAGATGAATGTCTACCAAGCAGTTCCTCCCAAGCATGGAACAGGAGGAAGAGAGAGGCAGGAGCGGGGGAGGACGGCAGGGAGGAGCTAATGAACGAATGATAAAACCATAAACAGAATGAGAGAGTGAGGAATCTAAGCAAAAAAAGCTGACAGGGAGCTGAGTGGGATGGCCCAAACCTGCGGTCCGAGCTGCTCCAGCAGCAGAAGCGGGAGGATTGCACATCTGATGGCGGCCTGAGCAACTCAGCAAGACCCCGACTCAAATTAAAAAATTTAAAAAGAAAGGTGCAGCTCAGTGGAGGAACATTTTGCCTATCATACATGAAGGCCTGGCACAATCCTTAGTACCACCCACTCTTCCCAAAAAATAAATCAAGAAAGAGCAAAAATAGATGAATTAATGAAATAACAAGTGTCTGAAAGGGGGATTAATTAATTAATGATTCACAACAGACTCCCAAGGTTTGGACCCCACAGCATGGTCTCCATGCTCTTCCCTCCATCCTGCTGTGTGGCGATGTCAACAAAGCCCAGCGTAGAAGCAACGCCAGGCAACGGTGAGCTGTTGTCAGGCCTCAGCCCAGCCTCCCCCTTCCCTGGCAGCCATTTGGCATGGCCCATGTGGGCTGGACAGAGCTGTGGTTGGGTAAGGCAGCGCAAGGATGGGGCTGCCTTTCCGCTCAGCCTTCCTCCTGCAAACCAGGTCCCTGAGGAGCCACTGTTGTTTGTCACAGGCTCTGTGGGTCCTTGGGCTGCAAGGCCACTGCCTGCTGTCCCTGGAAGAGCAGCCGGCGAGGACTCTGCAGTAGGAACTCCAGAGAGCCACGCAGGGGCCGCCTTGGAGGCTGCTAATGAGACTCTGTGATTTAGATCAGCCTAATTTAATGACACGGCTGGATGGCTGGAGGGAAGCTCCCTGCTACAATTTTTTTTTTCTTTCAACTCACTCAACAATTATTTTCCTCAAGTTGGTTACAGATGCAGGCTGCCCAGGAATTCTAATCCATTCCTTACTGAGCAGCAAGGAGGCCAGGGGGATGCTGGCTGTGTCCACAAGCATGGCACCCAGGCAGGGGGCTGCAGGGTAGGCAGTGCTGTGGGTGATCTGTGCCACAAGGGGACCTGTAAGAAAAGCCACTGGGAGTCCTGCTGGGCCAAGCTGGCTGTCCCGGGGCCTGGCTGGCAAAAAGCTCCAAGAAGATGTATTTGTCTCTCCCCTAGCTCTCAGCTCAGAGGGAGCATCTCTACACAGACACGCCACACTCAGGCACACACAGTCACAAGTACACATGTGGACACATCTGGGATGGGACTCACACAGACATACACACTCTCCTAGACATACCCCACAGGCCCAAACCACTGCAAGACGCATGTGCTCACCCACCCTCACACCCCGTGGTTCCGGGCCTGGGATCCAATGCAGCTCAATCCAACACCAAGGCCTAAAGTCCTGCCTAATGCAAGTTACCAAATATCAACCACAGACACCCATGCCCAGGACAGAGAGTCACAGAGGCATACAATTCATTGAGTCACTGCTCAGGGGACACTCCTGCATAGGTCTATAGTGGGCACAGGTGGGGATATGGGAACACACCAGACCCATGACCTGTCCTCTCCTCTCAGCTTTAATGACAAAGATAAAGAAACATCCCTCTTGGTCATTTCAAAGGTCTTCTCTGGGCTGGGTCCTGGGAGACACATGTTGTGGTCTCTGGGAACAGGGAAGGCACTCAGGCACACAAGATAAGCACTGCCACATTCCAGTGCCACATTTGTGGATCCTAAAGAGCCTGTGGATTCTTGGAGGGCTTCCTGGAGGAGAGGGACCCAGTTAACAGATGGCACTTTAGAAGCAAAGAGGAACCTGGGCACAGACCCCACGACAGCAGGGAGAAGCTATACTCAGAGAAGAGCAGGTAACGAGAGGGCATCTGAGGGAAGTCGGATCATGGCCTTACTGCTCCAGCAAAGCGCCATCAATGTACAGCCCTGAAAGTGCTGAGCTTCATCTTTCTGTCATGTTTCCTCTCTGTGTGGGTAGGTGTTTCAGGGTTGCCCAGGGCTGGCTAACCACAGAGGCCAGGGCTCTGACCTCCCCACACCACTGGCTTTCTGTTTCTCCAGTTGAAAAAAGACCATGGGGACACAGACAACATCTCACTGCTGTCCCTGGGCCATGGCCACATGCCCTGTCAGAGCTGCAAGCCTCACCTGGGATGGGGTTTGTGAGGCCTTGATCTGGACTGCATTTGTTTGGGGCAGGTGCAGTGGGCTTTGCCGTATCCTTCAGTTTTTTGAGATACCTGCTGCTCCCATGCCAAGGAAGCCCAGGGAACTCTTCACACAGTCCTTTCCCAGGCCTGTCCCGAGCTCAGGCCTGTCCCCTGCAGGGGCACCTCCCCACATTCCTGTCCATCCTCCATCCTTCCCCAGCTAATTCTTCCTGCTGTCTTCCTTTTTTTTTTTTTTTTTTTTTTTTTTTTTTTTTTTTTTTTTTTTTTTTTTTTTTTTTTTTCTTTTTTTCTTTTAGAGACAGGATCTCTCTATGTAGTTCAGGCTGCTCCTGAGCTCACTTTTGTAGCCCAGGCTGGTCTTGAACTCACACTGATCCTCCTACCTTAGCCTCCCAAGGGCTGGGATTAGAGGTGTGAGCTACCACGCCTGGCTTCTTCCTGTCTTTCCTGACCAAGCTGAAGGTGTCTTCAAGAGGACAAGAAGGGCTCCTGGTCCTTTCCTTTTCCCTTTTTCCTGTCCTGTCCTGTCCTGTCCTCCCCTGCCCTGCTCTATCCTGTCCTGTTCTGTTCCCCCCTTCCCACTGCACCCCTCCTTATTTTTCCCTTTTTCATTTGTTTGTGGTGTGATTGAATCTGGCACTGAACTACATCCCCAGCACTATTATACCTTTTGAGATAGTGTCTTGCTAAGTTGCTAAATTCCCCAGGCCGGCTCCCCTATGAGCTTCTTGCCTCAGCCTCCAAGGGCTGGGATTACAGTTGTGTGCTAATGCACCCCAGTTCAAGAAGGCTTCATGAGCCTCTCCTGCCCCCACCACTCCAAGGAATCTAGACATACTTCCTCTGAGCTTCGTTAGGTGGCAGCCTTATCAAGCCACATACTGACCGGCCGTTAACTTGGAATTTTCCCCATGGCACTCTGTGCAATAGCTAGCTACTGATGCCTAACAAATGATCCCCACATTTAGTAATATAAAGCAACAACAGAGACCTTTTACATCCAATGTTTCTAGAGATTAAGAATTTAGTGCAGTAGGAACACTGGCTGCACACTGCCGGGGCCTTGGTTAAGATCCAGATCCACCCGATGAATCATTCACAATGTATAGTGATTCACGCTGCCCATCAACTCCATCCCTCCCCGTGGTCTGGGCTTTCTCCCAGCATGGCAGCTAGGTTCAGAGAGAGAGAGAGAGATGGAATCCACGTCATTTTTAGGATCTAAATTCAGCATTTATATGTGTCCTCAACACTACTCTGTTGGTCGAGATAGCCATACACACATACCTAACCAGATTCAGGAGCAGTAAACATGGGGTTCCCACTTCTAGGTGGCAGAGACAGTCGTGCTGCCAGAAAAGTATGTGGCTGGGATAAATACGGAAGTGTAGCTACCTTAGGAAAATACAGTCTGCCAATATTTATTACCAGGAGATATTCAATGAAGGGCTGGTGAATGAATGAGGGAATGAGTGGATGAGTGGATGAATGGA
Organism: Myocastor coypus; assembly: GCA_004027025.1. Classification (NCBI taxonomy): domain Eukaryota; kingdom Metazoa; phylum Chordata; class Mammalia; order Rodentia; family Myocastoridae; genus Myocastor; species Myocastor coypus. The sequence goes on along the minus strand of PVJA010001387.1, from coordinate 105,718 downwards.
CGAATGGATGAATAGATGAGTGAGTGAATGAACGCATGAATGCATGAATGAATGCCCAAATGCATGAATGAATGCATGAATGAGCGAATGAATGCATGAATGAGTGAATGAACACATGAACGAGTGAATGAATGCATGTGTGCATGAATAAGTGAATGAATGAGGGAGTAAATGAATGAATGAATGAATGATTCTCCCAGACTGTCCACCTCTCCTCTGTCGTCAGATAGTTCTCATGCCTCAGGACTACAGCCAACTTCAACAAGCCTGAGGGCAAGCCCCAGCTCTGCTTTTGGTTGTGAAAGCCCAGGGGCATGGAATCCCTCCCCATCTGAGTTGCCAGAGTCTCTCCAGAGCTGCTGGAGGGCTGAGCATGGATTCAGGGGTCGGGATTGGGACCAGGAATGAGAGTGCCCAGCAGAGCAGAACTGGGATGGTAGTCTCCGTGCAATCCACAGCAGATCTATGGAACTGAACATAAGGGGAAAGTTTATTTTAAAAGGCTTTCAAGATGTAAATAACCATCTTTAGTTACTTAAGTTTCTAGGAGAAAAAGTGCTATTTGGTCTGTCTGATTTTTTTTTTTTTTAAGCTCCACTTTTGAACAATTACTCTGTGCATTGTCAGTTGTTCTAATTAATACAGAATGCGCTGACATTTTATAGAGGACCGAGCTGGGCAGTAAGTGCTTTGTAGGCACTGTTTCAGTAAAAGGCCCACATAGGCCATGCATGAGCATCCCGAGGCTCCCCGGCTTGCCCCACTGTCACAGTCCATGGTCAACAGAGAAGGCTTTGGCGAGCAAAGATTTCGGGAGCAGGTGTGGGAGAGCTGGGACGAGGAGGAACGTGGCTTGGCATCGCGGTGAGGACTCGGGCAGAGGTTGCCTGAGAAGCTCCCCAGCGGAGGCAGAACTTGCCTCTTCAGTTTGGCTCAGATCTCTTTACTCTGCCTAGTGTGAGCCACCAAGACACAGGCACTCTCAGGGCTGCATCTCCCTGGATCCCTGCAACAGCATGATAAATATAAGCTCTCATCTTCGTTCAGCTGAGCAAAATGGGATCCAGAGAGACAGCGGTAGGCCCGAGGCCACAGTGCTGAGAAAAGTCTAAACCAGGGCCAGAGACCAGTTCCCTTACCCACAGATCATCGTGCCTCCTGCTATAACTTTGCAGATCATTGAAAGAGAGAGCACAAGCAGTCTGCAGAAGGCGATTGAGGGTAAGAAGGCCAGGGCCAGTAACTTCCTTTCCAGATGGGGCCAGGGACTCTGTAGTCCTTCTTAGGAGAGACATCCTAGATTGGTGGAAGCTCTCAGGAACACACATCCTCTTGTATTCCATTGGAGCCATGCCTTGACCTGCTTGGCCCCTAACAAGCAGGCTTGCTACTAACCCCTCAGTTAGCCAAGTGGGGCCCTCTACCTGGAATGTCACTCCCTCCAATTCCCAGCAGTCCAGCTCCTGCCCTTTAAGACCCAAGTCAGATGCCCCGGCCCCACCACCTCTAGATCAAATGTGAGCCCCCCAGCCACAGCACGCAGAAACGGGTGTCGCCTAGTGACCGCTCCTGGACTATAACCTGTGCAGGGCAGATCACACATCTGGTCCCTCCTCTACTTCCTCCTCTGTCCTCTCTTCCCTGCCACTCCTTTCTCCTCTCCCTCCTCTCTTCCCTGAAGCTCAAGCACATGGTAAGTGTCCACCCAGCATACTTTGGACTGAAGTGAAAATAATCTGAACATTTGCATGCCGTCTCAGTGGACTGAATGTTTGCGTTCTCCTAAAGTTCATACACTGAAGAATAATCCCAAGGTGAAGGTAAAGGGAAGTGAGGCCTTGAAGCCAACTAGGTCACGAGGACAGATCCTTGGGAATGGAGTTAGGGACCCTGTAAGGGTGGAGAGCAGGTCGCTCTGAGCCTGGAAGAAGGTGCTCACCAGCACACTCCATGCTGGCATACTAACCATGGATTTCTAACCTCCAGAACTGAGAAATTCTTTCTTTCTTTCTTTCTTTCTTTCTTTCTTTCTTTCCTTCCTTCCTTCCTTCCTTCCTTTTCTTTCCTTTTTCTTTTTCTTTCTTTCTTCCTTCCTCTCTACCCTCTCTCCCTCTCCCTTTTCTCTCTTCTCTCTCACTCCCTACTTTTCTCTCCCTCTCTCCTTCCCTCCCTCCCAGTCCCTCCCTCTCTCTGACCTTCCTCCTCTGTCTCTGTCTCTGTCTCTGCCTCCCCCCTCTACTCATCTCCCCTCCCCCTCCCCCTTCCTCCCTCTCCACTCAGTCTATGACATTTTCCAAGTGGTCTGTGACAGTGAGGCTTATAAGAAGTGTTTTTAAGGGGCTGGGAAGATAGCTCCGTGGCACAAGTGCCTGCCTGGCAAGTGCCAGGTCGTGAGTTTGAACCCTGGTCCTGTCAAAAAAAAAGTGTTTTTAGAAAGTCAAATCTAATAAAGTGAATGTGATGATCACAAATTCAGAGTCACAACTGCTCCTCTGTTCTCAGCTCGCCCTTTTGTGTAGCTTCTGCTGAATGATAGTGCAGGGGATCTCAAGCAAGCCAGAGGCATCTCAGCAGACCTGAGCTCATGCCTCTGTGACTCCAGGTCTCCCCAAGAAAGCCACTGCCACTCTCATCACTCCCTGCCTTAAAGCCTTGAATCCTTAGGTAAATTACTCTGCCACTCTGAGCTTCTGTCACTGATATATGGAACAAGGGTGATAGGCGCAACTTAATTTATCTTTTTACTTAAAATTTTTTGTACCAGGAATCAAACTCATAACCTCACACTTGCCCGGCAGGTGCTGTACCACAGAGCTATATCCCTGGCCTTCTGATTTCTCTAAGAGGCGCAAAACAAATGAATGGCCAAGTACTGTGGTACCTTTTTGCTTTTGTTTGCAGAAAAATCTGGTTTGCAAATGGAAGTCTTTAGCAAAGAGTTGCTTTTATTTGCAAATTTTTCCATACAAACACAAACAGCCATCTTTTCCAAAATCATAGAATGAGTTAAGTTTGAGAACTGAGGCATCACTGTACTAGCTACCTCACAGGTGACATGCAAGAGAAAAACAGAGGCTAAGAGTCTGCAGCACTCAACATATGGCAGCTCATACACGGTGGGAAGGCTCAACGACTTTTTTATTATTATTGTTCTTGTTTTGGTATTGGTAGCTAAAATTTCTCATGCCCCTCTCTGATAACTACATCTCTATCTGATTACCTAGGCATTATTTAAAAAACAGTAATAAAAGCATAAAATACAAAACCAAAACAACCAGCGCAAGTCAGCCCATAACCGCTTCCTATGACCACATACAAGATGCCAACCATAGCTCAGCTGGCCCAGTCCCATCACAGAGACAATGTGATGTCCTGATGATATCCTGGGCAAGCCGGGAAATGCTCCTGCAGGGCGCATCAGAGCAGAGGCCAGGAGTGTAGGAAGGGCGGGGCGCTGTGTATCGCTGGGGCAGCCAGGAGCTGCCATCCAGACTGACACCCATCAACCCTCTGTGTGCACCACTCCAGGCTGTAAGTGCAACTTTGCCCACATATCTGAAAATGAGAGATTATGAGATTCAGCCGGACATAGCCAAGCAGATGACCAGAGGAAGGCCACGGTGAGCCCAGGCGTCCACAGGTGGAGCTTCCATGCCAATTATACTGTGTAGAAGCAGTAGCTGCTTCACCTGCAGGCATCCTGCTTGGGGCCGTGTGGCTCCACAAGAGACACCTCCTCCTCCCACACAGGGCTCCCCGAGCAGGTTCACCATGGATTCTGCGAGGCAGCAGGCCTTGGGCTGGGCCAGTCCCAGCTGCTCTGATGGAAGGCATCTTCTAGCATGGGTCACCCTGCTGATGTTTCTGTGGACTCTTGCGACAGCTCTTAGATGCTACTGCTGTTGTCACGAGACCTTGCCTGCAGACCCTGAGCTCTCTGAGCTTGTGGTGGGCTGCAGGCCCCTTGGACCCTCCATTTTGTAAGAGGTAGAGGCATGTTGAAGGGGGTGCCCTAAATATTCATGGGTTTACCACAAACCCAGCTCTCTGGATCCTGTGAAGGATCCTGAACATCCGGGCTCCTCTTGCTCCCTCCAGTTCATCCTTTTGGCCCTGTGCTCCACAGCGTGGAGGCAATACGCAGAACTGCTCTGCTTAGAAGAGGAAATGGGGAAGCCTGAGCGAGTGTTGACTTTTGGCCAGTTGGGTCCCCCTCTTAGTGAGGCAGCTCTTTCCCCCAAGAGTCAGTCCTGAGACCTGAGGGCCGGGCTCTCCCGAGCCATGGACAAAGCCAGCTCAGCAGCATGTCACGTGCAGCAGAAGCTCCCCCTGGCTCTCAGGGGAGCCAAGCCAGAACACTGTCCCACCCCAAGCCTTCATGTCAGTCTGGCACAAGGGCACCCGGCACCCCAGCCCTCTGCACCCCCTGCTCGTGGGAGCTGCCCCCGGCCTCACCCTCTGAAGGGGCACAATCGCAGCAGTTATCCCTTCACGTATTGTTATGGCTGCTTGGCTGCTTGTTTTCTTCAACTACACAGCAGAGCCCAATCTGGATCCGTCAGACATTTTACCAACAGAAATCTATGGAATATTTTACAAACACTACAAGCTGCAGAGCGAAGCCATCACTGTAATAGTACTGTTTTCTAGTCTCTCCTGCCCCCTGCCCAGTTCATTTTCTTTATATAACTGAATCCTAAAGTATCTATAATTCTACCACTCTTTTTTTTTTTTAATTTTATTTATTTATTTTTTTCTTGTTTTAGAACCTTTGTTTGTTTATTCACTCATTTTTATGGCCGGCTCAGCCCGCCCCGAGGGCAGGGCTGGAGCAGCATGTGGTGCCGGCGATTGAACTGCGGTCCCTGAAGCCACCCAAGCTTTCCCAAACAGGTGCTTTAGACCACTGAGCCATCCCGCCGGGCCAATTCTACCGTTCTATCTACAGCCCCACCCCATTCCAAATTTGGTTTAACATTCTCAGCAGGGTTTTTTTTTTCTCAACATCACCTTTTCTTTATAAACACCCTTTTTTGGTTGTGATTTTGTTTGTTCGTTTGTTTTGTTTCTTTTGCATACTCCATTTTTTAAGGCTGCCTAGGGTTCCCTCACCAGGCTGTGTGGAGGTTCCGTTCGTTTGCTTTGGGGTATTGCAAAGCAAGGCTAGGAAAGGCTTTGCTTGCATTTCAAAATATTTCTTTAGTATACATTCCTAGAAGGGATATTACTAGTCAAAGTGTAGGAACATTTTAGGGTTCTTGGTCTCTGTTGCTCAATGATATCTGGAAGGACTGAGCAGATTCCACTTGAGTAACAGAGAATTCATCCCACTGAGCCTAGGGCCTGTGACAGAGAGGCCCTCAACCCCAGACCCTGCACCCAGTTGTCTGGCCACCACTACCCATTCAGGGATTTCCAAGCCCCATGCTCCTTGCTCATGACCCCTAAAGGCCACTTTCCCCACAGAATGAAAAGCCTTTGAACATCTTTGGAAATAGCTCCAGATCCAGGAGACAGAAGACCAGGTTCCCCAGTCTCTCTGATACCAGGGAGCTAGGTGAACTCAATCCTTAGCAGCTTCATTAATTTAGAGGGGGCCTGACTGGGAGGGCCCCTAATGTCACCTAGCCTGTGGCGTTCTGTCTGTACATGACTTAGGGGTCTAGACTGTGGTGACAAATTCCTTTGACTCAAGTCTGAGGTTTGCCACTTATTGCTGCATGATCTTGGGCACACTGTTTAACTGGCCCTACACCTCAGTCTCATAATCTGCAAAATGGGACTAAAGAAAATTGAATCACCTAGTAAGTGATTGTGTGGATTGAATGGGGTCTTATACCAAACACTGATGATATTTGGTATTTGGATCATAACTAAAGTTTTAAAAAACAGTGCCTGACAGAAAGTAAAGGGTCCAGTACTCTGGACTTTGCTTGCCTTGGGTTACACAGCACAACTGATGGGGGTGGGGAGGGGTCCCCTTTGATATTGGTACAAACACTGTCCAGAGAGAAAGTTCCCAAGCAGCTGCTTTGCACCTCTCTGTCTGGGACACACGGGAGCCAGTCCTTACCTTCCATCTGACCAGAGGCCTGGCTGTGCAGGCGGATGGCTCTGAAACAGGATGCTTCCACAGAGAAGAGGTGAAGGCCACTCCGCCAGGTGGTTATCAAAACCCTGGCTGCCACAGAAGCTTGGGAACATAATCACCAGAAAGAGATTGCCTGAACTCAGCTCGGTGGGGAACAAGGACACTGACTCTGATAAGCCGGAGCAGTAGCCAAGGAGGTGCTGGGCCTGGGGGCTTGGGACGTCTCCTGTGACTCACTCCACAGACATTTTATTGGAGGACTTGAGTAGCCAGAAGCTAGACCCACTCTCCAGGGGGTAGGGGTGGGGAGGGTGGGAGATCAGGACAGAATCCACTCTCTAGGATTCCAGGGAAAAAGAAAGAGAAAGCCATGATGGGATGCACGCCTCCTTGTCAGGAGCCGGTCTCCAGCCTGCAGTCAGCCCCAGCCAAGCTGGGGTTCCCTAGAGCAAGTGCTGCTGTCAGGGCTGGGGCTGCCTCGACTGATGAGGGCCAGGACCCCAGGTAGTTATGCCCAACAACAAGAGGAACTCCCGATTCCAGGACAGGTTGTCCTCAGCGGGTGCCCAGCATTTGATAGGTCTCAACCAGAAACTCAGGGAAGAGGACAGTTAGAAAATGTACTGAAACAAAGTGAATGAGAAGCTCTGCATGCAAACAAGGGCTGTGAGAGGGCTTCTGGGCCACTCCAGGAGCAAGAGAAGTATGTATCTGGGCAGGCTGTGGACATGCTGGGCCAAGCCCTACCACGGAAATGAGTTCATTCTAGGTGCTAGGTATTAAGTTTCTGAGAAGACTTAATCTCTGCTTCTTTGGGGAGCATTAAGAAGCAGTCATTCGAAGGTATTTTTCCTTCCTCAGTGGCCTTGAACTTCAACGTTCAGCCAGCGATCACTGACAGCCACTTCTGTGGTTCCTGCTAACAAGCGTCACCTCCTCTTCACTTCCTCTTTCCCAGAATCCTAATTTGTTTAGGTGTAAAGAGAAGCGCCGTAACACCTTCAATCAAGGGTTCCAGAGGACATACCAGGGCACCTCGGTGCTGCAGTGAATTCACAGTAGCACCCACTGATATTTTCCATTTTCAAGAGTAACATGTGACATGTGTTGGAATTATAAAAGTGACTGGCAGCAGGTACTTCATTCCCTTAACACTGATGGCCCCATAGCTTTGTGAAGCTGGATTTTTAGTGGTTTAGTGTCATGTTAAAAAGCAAGAACTACCTAAGAATCAATGTAAATAAGGACTGAGTGTCCAGTTCAACTTGCACATTTGAAAAATTGTGCAGTTCTCAATAGCATATACATCCCATTTGTAAATAACTGGTACAAAAACTATTATTATTTTTTATTTATGTGCATCGTTTTTTCACATGGTTACTAAGTTGTACTACAGGGTACTTATTAAGCCATTGGTACCTATCCACTTAATAAATAGAGCTGTTGGGTATTTATTTTGACTTACAGTGCCCAGGGAACAAGAACTTGATGTTCCCCTGGCACCAAACTCTAGTTCAGAATGAAGCTCATCTCCATCAGACACATAGGACATATGTGATGTGGTTAGGGCAACTGGTTCTCTCAGCTGCTCATGCTGGGTGAGAACAGAGAACACGCAGACCCAAGGGCCTCTATGGCCTTGTGATCTCAGGAAAAACTGTCCTTAGCCTGGAATCCATGCTATGCACAATAGCATCAAGGAACAGAGAGACCTGGGTCCCTGATGACATTGCTAAACTCTAGATCTGTCTTTCTGCCTCTAAGCTTCCTAGAGTATGACATTAAGTATTATAGACTTTATTACTTAAAGCCCAAAAAACTACAAGAGAAACAAATTCGCCATGATGAAATCTGTATTAGGAAGAGCTGATACTGTGGAGAGGAGCAGGCGGAGCCTCTGCCATTGGGGAACGAGGAGCAGAGAAGCCCCTGGGACACCACGTGGCTGACATCTGTGCGCAGCTCTCCTGAGTTGGGCAGGGGGACTGGTCCTCGCAGGGCAAAGGGGGAGGGCAATGCATGCAAGGGTGCTCTTGCAGGCACTACTCCCTCAACAGGGTGCCCAGGACATCTTCCCAGACCTCCAAAGCACACCACACCAGAGTCTGCTGCTACCTCATCTCCCCAAGCACTGTGAGTCTCTCGGGAGCAGGAATCAAGCCCCTGCAAACCTATTAATCTGGCCCCAGATGCAGCCATTTTCAGCATCTACTAGGAATCCACCAGATTGGCAGGACAACAGTAAGAACAAATGCAACAAGGGATAGAGGGAGATAGGGGGTTTCCTAGGAGGAAGCACCAACAGGGGTAAAGCAGGGTACTTATAGACATCACAAGTATCACGGGCCTGACCATTGTCAGCACGGGGTGTCAGTGATGAGGAAAGCAGTCAGAGTCCTTCTCTAGGGCAGCTCACATCCGGGACATGGGGCAGGTGACAGATAAAATTCAAATTGAGGAGATCATGACACAGAACAATTGGGAACCTCATCTATGTTGTTGGACAGGAACAACTTGAGGAGGCGATCCCTAGGCTGCAATGCAAAGGATGAAAGGGAGCCAGCCAAGCACAGCAGGAGAAGAGGGAAGGGACCTCAGAGGCCCAGAGGTAGGCTTGCCCCCAGCAGAGTCCACCAAAGGCCGATTTAGGAGCCCACATGCACATACACAAATAAAAGTTAAACTACAATTTTTGACAAATAAATATCATTCCTTTGGTATCAACACTGCCTAATTATTTCATAGGATATACTTATGCCTTTTTTTTTTTTTTTTTTTTTGCCATCCTGTATTTTACCCAACATCTTCAGTCCCAGATGACCAGGGCAGAGTAAGTGTCAGTGACGTTTTCATTATTGCAACAAAATACCCAACATCCAAAGTGAACGGAGGAAAGCTCATTTCAGCTCACAGTCCATAGAGGTTCTAGTCCGTATTTGACTGGCCCAAGGCACAGGACATGGCAGAGGGACATCGCAGAGGAGAAACAGTTCATGGCAGGTGAAGGCAGCAAAGCAGTAACGTAGCAACGCATTCTCTGTCCCCTCATATTCCATCCAGGCTACCTGCCTTCTGGGTGCTGCCGCACATGCCCACAGGGGGCACCCTTAATCCCAGCATTGCACCGCATAATTTATCCACCTTTGAAATTCCCCACCTATGACTGCATGAGGCTTTGGCAGGGAGACATCTAGATATAAGTTATGACAGTGAGCAAGAAAATAATGTCCAAGGGAGATCGGAGACAGGGCCAGCACAGACCACGCAAGCCTGGGCAAGGGCTGAATATCATCCAAAGTACAGCAGCACCTGGAGGTAAGCAAGGACAGAGTTGGCACACAGGGCATGGTATCAGCAGAGCCCTGTGGCCAGGCACGTTGGGTGGACTTCGGATCTCAACTACTGGGTTCTGATCCTGCTCATAGGTAGTTGTAAGTTTCAAGTACTATTCACCATGCTGTGCTCTGTTTTCTCATCTGTAAGATGGGTTTGATGAAACCGACAATGCTTCCCTCCAGGTTGCCCCCTGCGAAGTGTCAGGACAAGCATTGCAGGAGCCTTCACTTCAGCAGTGCCGTTCTTCAAATGGATTGCCCTGTGCTGGACAGAAAGGCCCCAGGAACAGGAGAAGACGGTCGAGGAGGCCATCACGACGCTCAAGGTGGGAAAGGATGGTGATGACGGCGTGGTTGGACTGGAAGCAGAGCCAGAGGACTTGGCAGAGTTTGGGGCATGGGAGCGATGGATGAGGCAGCCTGTGTGGCTGGAGCGGGGGTGTGGGCAGCTGTCAGAGTCACAAGCACTGGCCAGAAGCCCTGGTCCACTGAAGGGCAGCCTTTGCTCTACAGCAGGGCCCACAGTTGGCCTTTCTCTGCAGAGGGCAACTTGAACTCAGTGGCCACAACAAGCTGGTTTTTCTGTGGATCAATACTGGCTCCACATCCAAAGTAAAAAGGAAATGACAACAGCGTGAAGCAGGCTTGCCTTCTATTTCTGGCACCTCGGTAACGTTAGAGAGATTTAAGTGGTTCATCATTTGAGGAAAATTTCACCCCTCCTTCCAGGGTAAGGCCAATCTCGCCAGTCTCCTGCTCAAACCATCAGACATTTCAGATCTGCGGTGTTGCCAAGAAGGGCGCAGATGGGAAACCACAGCTCATCACTTACCACTGCCCCTCAGACGCAGGGGCCCACATGGCCAGCTTGCGGGGGCCCAGTTTCTCTCCCATGGAGCTGGGTTCCTCCTGGGCTCCAGCTGCAGCTGATCAGCTCAGAAGCGGGATCCAACAGGGGGCACCAGAGACTGCTCGGGACAGGCAGTCTCAGGCGCTGCCAGCTCAGGGAACTCTGATTGTTGGGGCAGCAAAGATCTCTACATTCAGTGTGACTGTCTCCTCTTTGGCCTTAAAATAAAAAAATAGAGTGGAAAATGCAATCCGGCCAATCTTCTTCACCCCAAGTGCAGAATGCTATCACAGCTTCCAAAGTGAAGCTGGACTCCATTCTCCAGGCTGAGTTCAACTAATCATGTCTGCACAGAAAAGGGAGTGTGCCAGGCTTCCCTCTCATGGTTAGGGAGAATCATCTCAGAAGACAAACTTGATTGGTGCTCTTTGGTTTCAAGGGCTGCAAGTAATCACTGCTGCTGCCTGCAGAAAGAGCCAAGCTTGGTATCCGAGACCCTCCACAAGCAGTATCTCCTTATCCGGGTTAACGCCCACTGTCATCCCACAGAAGCCAATGAAGCCACACCGGCCTCTCGCTGCCACCCCGCATGTGTCCTCAGCATTCCCAGTGCATCTTGGCTCACTGGGCTCTGCCCAACTGCAAGGCCCCTTTTCCTCTTCCCAAAGTCAGCTGCCCTTGGAGGCTGGTCCTCCAGCAGACCCTCTTCAACCACCAGTCCCAGTGGCCACCTTTGGCTCAGCTTCTATGCACCAAAGTATTTGTGGCTCTCACTGCCACTACTTTTCAAGGGCCTGAAGAATCCTGCCTTTTGCGTACACAGAGCCTCACTGCCCATCAAAACTATCGGCTTCCTGGAGGTAGGGATGTTGCCTTGTTCTTTCAAGGTAAGTGAAGCATCTAGGCTGTGGCAGAAACCATTCTGGAGATTTTCTTCCATTCTGTCACTCACATCTACTAACAACTCCATAACGTATGTCCAGCCACAAGCATTTTAAAAATGGAGGAAAAACAAGATGACTTAAGTGACTTGCACAGTTGATGAGTGTCAGGGCTAAGGTTCAGACTTGGATCTCCCTGAAAGCAAATCCACTCCTCTTGGGCCTTGCTCCAGGACTTCTCTTCCAGAGAGCTACATTTGCATAAAGGACCCCAAAAGGCACACTGCTACACCTCAATGGATTAGCTTGACATTTTGTAGACATTCAATAAATATCTGTGCTCGGAATGATGAAGCTATCAGGGGCAGGGGAGGAGCTCAGAAGGCAGTGGGCTTGCCCTGTCCCCCACCACACTGATTTCCCAGCAGACCACCAGTTCTACCGATGGAGGCAGCACTCCATGACGTTCCATCTCTGCTCTCTGCCTGTGTCTCCTTCCACCCCTAGCTTCAGGCCTTGCCCCTCCTGGATGACTCAGCCTTGAATGGTCAAAGCTACCACACAGAAAAGCCAGAAATGTCCATCACATTGCCCTTAGTTTATCTTTAGAAGAATGAAAGGACCTCCACTGCCCAGGATGATTGTTTTGACAGGTTTTTATTGTCCATAAAATTGCGTCATTGTTTTGTTTAACATTGAAAGGAGTTAAACTGCTATGAACTTAATGCGCCACCCCCAGTAAACCATTAGGTCCCTTCTGTGTTCCTGACTTTATAAGTCTGTTTCCCTTAGAGGAACATCTGTTGTATACTTAAATGACCTTAGTTCAAAGGCACGATCAACAAAAAAATGTCTTAACTCCACTAGGAAGCATTCAAGGGGATCATTTCTCTGCACTAGCCGCAGGATTGGGGCTTCTCTGTTAACAGCTGCATACATCTGCCCGAGCGGGCAGCGGCCCCTCTCTTTCTGCACATCGTTAAAGATGCTCTGGCCTGCTTTTGGGCCCCATTCCCACTGTGACCCAGGCAAGTGAGTCTCGCCAAAGTCTCCATTTTACGGGCATCGATCGCCAGGGTTCTACTCAAATGTAATTCTTACCCCGCGAGCAGAGGGGCTGTGCTGAAAGACAAGCAAGGAGCGCCCTGCTAACCCTTGGAAAGAACATGAATGGGCATTAGGGATTTCAGGCAACTTGACACACATAGGGAAAACAGCTTGCTCTTAGCCAAGTGGAGGAATTTGAGAAGAAAAACAAGCCTGTTGCAGACCTAGATTGCAAGGCGACACCATCTTGGAAGACATAAAAATCATATTGGAAGCAGAGAGATGGCAAGGCAGCAGGTTCTCTGGCTTTCATACAGGTCAGCTCGTGCTGACGTGATCCCATTTCACAGATGAGTCCAGGCACAGGGGCTCCACAACTTGCCGAGCAGAACGCCCAATGCCGGAGGCAGCCATGCGCTTCTTGGAGAGCGTGCATGCTTGGGGTGCAGAGGAACGAGGTGGCGGTGTGCAGGGACAAAGCTAATGATGGTACAGGCAACAATGGCCCCTGGGGATTGCTCAGATTTTCTAGCTACACGAGTGTTCCAGGACACCGCAATGCTGGTTTGATGATGCATCAGGAAAGTATAAAATCCAACTTCTCTAGGAGAGCGAGGAGACATGGGTTACCCCAGTGGAGCAGAGCTGAGCTCACTCATGGAATCACCTTGTCCAGGCTGGCTAGAAGTTGTCATGGAGACAGGACTGAGGCTGGGGACTCTCTCTGGCAGCCCATTTCCTAAGAGAAGTCCTGCATCTTCACACACATGTGAACTTTCTGAGCTGTTAAAACTTTCCTGAAAATCGGTGGTTTATATAAGGCTGCTTCATGGAATTATGGCTTCATACAGAAAATCACTGCTGAGAAATAAAAGGAAAGCTAAGTTTTATCTTCTTGGAGGAGGATTGTTCTATATTATCTCCCCTTTGTTTGTCATCTTTTGCCAGAATTTGAAAGGCTGTAATTACGAAAAGGTGCTTTTCAAAGGTTTAGGTTAAATTCTATTGTCAACACTTTCAAGGAGTATTAGAATCTTCTCAACAAAAATACTGCAGCACTTATCCTATGGTGCTGGTAGAATGTGGAGCTGTCTGGGGGTGAGGAACTGCAAAAGTTGTGTTTAATTTTGATCACTGAAGTATTAGATGAAGCTGGATGTGACTGATAGCCATGTCATTCATTCATTCATTCATTCATTTGTTCATTCATTCATTCAGCTGATCAAAGATGACTAGAAACAACCTGTGCTGGATCCCAAATGCAGACATGAATGAGATGCCACTGACTTCAGAGAGCAGGGGCCCACAGTCACAGCCCGAGTGCTCAGTTTTGGGGGCACGCTGAGGTTGGTGTGTGTAGGGCCATGCAGTGTTCCTAACAGGACCTGGGAGGTGAGGGAAGAACTGCGAGAGTTGAGATTTAGGCAGTTTTACAGGATGCAGGTGAAACAGACAAACCGAGCGTGAAGAGCAAAGAGGTGCTTCCAGGCCGAGAGGACGGCACGCGCAAGGCCCAGGCCTGCACTTGGAGGACTGCAAGCGGTTGCTTGGGAGGTGAAGAGTGAGACAGGCACACCCAGGCACAGAGGCAGGGCTAGAGTGAGGGGCTGAGGTGGGAGACAAGATTTCCGCACACTTTGAGGCTCCCTTCTCTCTCACAGCCTGTTCTACTGGTCCACATCATACTCAAATTTTGACTATTTGTTCTTCATGGAATTTGTGCATTAGTTTTAAAAATATTGTTGACATGTTACTTAAAAACATTTATTTTGGCTGCTGAGTTTTTGGTGTCCTTTTATGTTCTGCTCCCATGGTAGAGGGCTACCTCACTGGGCTCACCCTCCTCCTGGCTCATTCATTCAAATGAAGGCTGGAGAGCCAGCTTGCCAAGGCCACTGGACCTCTGCTATCTGCAGTAGGAAAGTAATGCTACCCAGCAGACAGAGTGTAGCAGGGGGTGAGAGACAGGTCCATGAGTATCAGAATCCCACATGAGAGTGGCACATAGGCCAACTCAGGGCCAGAGCAATGGGGCAGAAGCAGCTATCTGGAAGTGAGGCTGCTCTTCATCCAGGAAGGAAGGACTCTGCAGGGAGAGTGCCCTACTGTTGTCTACCCACCATGCCAAGAGGAGACCAGATCAGGAGAAACCTTCGGGGCAGAGTCTCTCCCGCGGTCTCAGCACTCTGCTTCCCTAGGCTCCCTGTGGCAAAGGCATAGGCAGAGGAAGGCATAGCAGTTAACCCTGTCAGATGAGCCAGTAGCAGTTGCGAGGGGCCAACTCAGCCCCGGTGTGCCCACCTCAGAGCTGGGGCTGCCTTCCTACCTGCAGAGCAGGTGACACCTGCAAGGCTCTTATCCTACCCTAGCCCTGGCCTGGCCTTGTAGGACCAGGGGCCATTGGGCAAGACAGGGAAATGCTCTCAGCCTAGTTTGTGGCCACCAAGACACATAGGCAGGCAGGTGGGAGGGTGGGAGGAGGTCTGGACCCCATTAGGGACCATTTGCTTGTGGTATCGGGCCACTGGGACCGTGGGAGAGTTAACAGCCATAGCCATGGCTGCTAGGGAGGAGCTGCTGCCTTGAAATTGCACTGATTTGCTTTAATTTCCCCTGCTCCGTGCCGGGGCCCAAGGGCAGGCTAATGCAAGGTGGCAGCCGTGGCAGCCCAAGACGGGATGCCTCTCCTGACCTAAGAAAACACAGGAGGCCCTTTTTTCTCCAAGTGGTTCTCACAGATAATGCAGTTGACTACACTGAAACTTCAGCCGATCGGCTTCCACCTCCTCCACGAAGGCTTCGTTGCCTGCCTGAGCCTGACCCCTCGGTGCTGTGACCAGGCACATTCTGCTCCCTTCCACCCCGGTCTCCCCTCATCCTACTCCCCCTTAGTCTCAGTCTCTTTAGCAGCGGGATGGATGATAGACAGGATCCCCTGGCACATCTGTGGTGATGATGACGCAATAATAAATGGGGTGCTGACCCTGCCCTGCAGAGCCGGGCACTGTCCCCACCCTCACCACACCAGGCTTGAAGCCAGCACTCTTCTGAAGTTGCCAGAGAGGGTGGAACATGGCTTTCTTCTGTGAGCAATGCCCCTTCCCTACCCCTGCTCCATGAGAGAAGCCAAGAGTTCCAGGACAGACTTGCAGCTCCCAGGAGCCACTCTCCAGCTGTGTACTCCCAAGGGAAGGGGGAGACAAAGCCCAGGGCTGGCTCCAGGCTGACCTAGCAGGCACTGGTACACCAGCAGGGAAGGGTTGGTGTGGGCCAGACTTACGGGGCATCCGTAGCTGGGTACCTTGGGGGCAGAGTGCCCCTCCATACCCACTGCTCACCTTCCTGCCCACCACCCCCTGTCCATACCCCACCCCCACCACAGCCTCTGTGGCACCCAAGCTCCTGGCTTCTCTCTGGCCATTTCCCTGGGTGTCCTTTCCTTAACTTTCTTTTCCCTTCATTTAACAATTATGAACAAATAGTCAATGAGTGGTTTTTTTTGTGTTTGTTTGTTTGTTTGTTTGTTTTTGCAGGACTGGGGTTTGAACTCACGACCTTGCACTTGCCAGGTAGGCATTTGTGCCACGGAGCTATCTCCCCAGCCCCAATAAAGTGTGTTTTAATGGCCTATTATGTGCCAACGACTATGCTAAGCATGGGGCAGAAAGGAGCTTGCCAACATCCAGGATGTCCTACACAGCCTCTTGCTGTTCTTCTGTCTTCCCTTGAAGGTCCATTGGGTGTGGAGGGAATGAGGGATGCCTACAGCTACTGAAGGGGCAGACCAATCCGGACCCCTGCCTGGGACACAGAGGCCTCCTCCCTGCTATCCTCTGGGTGTCCTTTCTGTTCCCATGGTTACAGAGTGAGTGAGGAGGAGGGCAGCTCCTTTCTCTGCAGCTCCAGCATGGAAGGGAAGGAAAGGCTGGAGAGGCCCAGGACAGGAGTGGGGGGCAAGGTCACCATCAACTCAGGCCCATAAAGTGCTTCGTCCCCCACTGGGCTGGCCGGCAGCACCCAGCCATTTCAAAGGGCTTGATAAACAGCTTGGCAGCTCCTCTCCCCACACCTGGCGGCACAGCAGTGCAGGCTGGGAAAGGCCGCCTGCCGGCCCGAAACAGCACCAAGGGTAAGGTGGTCCTCTGCCGGGTCAAGGTGCTCCAGGCTCCTTTCTGGGCCCCAGAACTGGCTGTACACTGGCAGCCAAGCAGCTGCGATCCCTGCCTGACCTGGGAGGCACATCTGCTCACGGTTAGGGGTCAGTGCCCATCTGGGGAGACTCGGCGAGCAACATCACATGCACTCGGTACCCAAATGTGTATGCCCAGGCTCACACGCACCAAGCACACACACACAATGTACGCACACACAGACACAGACACACACACACTGCCCTGCAGATGGCTGCACAGACAGACACCCACACATGTCCACCAGTCCTCACGTGAACCCACGTCCAGTCCACGCACGTGCACAACCATCCCTGGAAATACGCCTCTCACTCTAGGAATTATACGTCCAAGTGGACTGCAGGGGGCTGAGGCATTCTTTCAACTTAAAAAATAAAATACAGGCTAAGGAGATTCAGAAATAGCTTTAAAAGAAAAAAAAAAGGGAAAATATAGAGACCTAGCCAACATCTTAGTGTACCCTGATGGTACTATTGATAGGACCAGGCCAGGAGCTCAGCCCTGCTCTTTGGAGAAATGTTCCCCTCTGGAGCACCCCAGCCATGGGTACATGGCCTTCCCTGGGGTAAGCAGAGGCAGCTGAGGCCTATAAGTTAAGCCCATCTTGGGCCTGGACTAAGCTCACAGCTGGCTGCTGTTTTCCTGTCTGTCTTAAAGGATCATGGAGCATGGAACTTTTGGAACCAGACTACCTGGGTTCAAAATTGTCATTCTGCTACTGGCCAGTGGGTGATTTAGGATGACTAGAACTTGTGGTCCTCAGTTTATCCTTCTCTAAAATGGGTGTGATGCTCCCATTTTACAAGTTTCTTGTGAAGATTTAGTAAGATAATATTAGAATGACTGGGATCCAATAAAAGATCAACCAGTGTTATGAATGCTATGGTTAACCCTGATAAAATGAATTTTGCTTCAGAAACCAGGGTTTTCCTGTTCCTGAGGGTGCAGAGGCAAAAAAACGTAGAGGTAGTGGTTCCAAAATGTGCTCCTTGAACCAACAACATCGGTATCCACTGGGAACCTGATAGAAATGTGGACTCTGGACCCTGCCATCAGGAAGTCTCAGGCGGAGCCAGCAGAGAACACATACTATACACTCTTGAGGGTCAGAAGCAGTGGTGAGGTCGGTGTGCACCACTGAGGCAGCGAGTCCCCTCTCTTGAGTCCCCTCTCTTTCCTGGCAGGGCTCTTTCCGGAAGACAGAAGACGCCTGCCCCCTGCTGTCCGCAATGCCCTTCTTTCTCCACAGCACTCCCCAAAGCTAGGGCCTCCCCTGGCCCTGCCTCCAGCACGCTTAGCCCAACCTCTGTCCTGCACTCAGCCCCAGGCCAGCTGGGCCCGACCCAGCTCGAGTGGGAGAGGGAGATGGAGACACAGGCAACAGACTTCAAAGCCTTGTCAGAGCTAGTCTACTTTGCAACGGAGGGTCAGAGATAAACGTAAGAACAATTCGGCCAGAAACGGGGAGGAGGAGGGAAGGCGCCCATGGAGCGCACGGCGGGAAGAAGGGCAACTGAAGCTTGTTTCTAGGACCCTAAGAAATGGAGCCTCCTGCTCCCAGGGAACATGGCTAGCTGAGAGGGAGGGACCCCAGCTAAGTCACAACCTACCCCCATGTCTCCACAGGAAGCTTACACGGCATCTATTTAGTCATGATCCCTTGTATTTCTTTTCAACAGTGGCATGGGCTCTCAGCATGGGGGGTGATGCCTGGTGGACATGCTCAGGGGGCTTCCTTGGACTCTGAGCTTACCAGGGTCACCATAAGAAATAGGGTTGTTGCCCTAGTACCAGTGAGGAGGAAGGTGGGTACAATGAGCATGGTGCCTCTGCAGGCCAAACACGTCTACACATAGGATCTCATTTTACCCTCAAAGTCTTCTTTCAAGGCAGGCATTAATCTCTCCCTCTCACAAAGAAGGTAAGGCTGTGTGGGGCCCTGGTGTCATAGTCAGAGAGCAGCAGTGCTGGGATGGAAGCCAGCTCAACTCCAAAGGCGCAGGACTCATAAGTCTCTGCTGAGGTCAGGAGCCAGGGAACAGCCTCCGTGGGCAGCAGCTGTGATCCCTCCCACCTGCTCTGCTGGCTGGGGGCGTGGGGAGGGCTCTGGGCCTGCACTGCCCTCTGAAGCTCCTGGGAATGTGCGGCTCTCAACTTGCCCACATGCCCGTGCATGGCTGCTGCGTCCGGGATGAGCCGGGAGGCAAAGGCCTCATCTGCATGGCTCCTGTTTCCAGGTGAGGAAAGTGGATTCAGGTGGGTGACTGGCTTAGCTTTGGCCCCTGGGTAAGTGAGGAAGCCTGAAACTGGTGCCCAGGGCAGATGACAGGCATCCGAGAGCCAGTATGCGAACAGGGTAAGAGTCGTGGGGGAGGAATGGGTCATCACGCACACTCAGATCCAGTCCACATGCGTACACTCCCACCACTGAGAATACGTCACATGCTCTAGGAAGCATACAGGTGCGTTTTGATGCTTGTGTTGTTTTATCAAGGCTGCTTTACCATACACTTCACAATGTAAAGCACACATAGTAAGACACACATGTGCAGCCACTATTATTAAAACAGCCAGATCTCCTTCTAGGGCTTTTCTATACACTAAGAGATACCCACGAGCACCTCTATACTACATGTTATTTACAGAAATGTTTTTTACTATACATTTTGCTCCATCCCTTGCTTTCCTATTTCATTATTTTCAGGGGCTGTAGAGGTTCCTCCAGAATGGCAGTCAAACCATCCATTTATTCATAGAGCCCAGCCTTAACCATAGTCTGGTTCCTCCCACACGAGGGCCAGAGGGGGGCGTGGCTGGCTGGCAGTGGCCAGACCATCCTATGCCTCGATCAGGCCTCCCTTGGGGTGAGGCTGGCCCTGGCATCCTGCCTTCCCCATCCTCTTAGGAGCCTGGCAGCAGCTCAAGTCTCTGCTTTCCAGTCCCACGGATTCAGGATAGGGTATCTGAGACCTCATGCACTGCTCTTTCTGGGTGTGTTATGGCATTGCAAGAGGGAGCACTGGCTCGACCCACATGAACAGTGGCCCAAGAGAAGCCCAGGGCACCGTGGCAGGCGAGTGGCAGGACTACGCTACCAAAGCGGCTCACACCTCGAGTGGCTCTACAGCAGGGACATGGGTTTCCTGCCTGTGTCATCTCCAGCCTTCATGCTTGCCCTGTATGGGGTGCCCACTGCCTATGGGGAGGGTGGAAGAATGGGGACCCTGGGAGCCCACCCCAGTCTGGCCCAGCCACCTAGCAGGCGTCCTGGCCCACTGGCTCTGGGTCTGGAGGCCCTGCATTATGCCCTGTAGTCTCCTCCAGGGAAGGGCTTGCGCCCAGGGCTTCCTGCTGCAGGCTCCAGGCTCACCTGTCCACGCCCTGCCCCCTCTGCTCAGGGCTCCTTCACCACTTCCCTGATTATACTCAGCAGTTTTCTATCTGCTGTGGGTCCCTTCTCCCCACAAGCTGGAATTCCCTGGCCTTTCATCAGGCCTGCAGAAGCCCCACCTATGTCCTCGCCTTGGGAGAACAGCCCCAGGTGCCACCACTCTTGTAGGGATCCACTGGTCTTACTGCGCTAAAGGTTCTACCCAGAGAGACACGGCAATAGGAAAGAGAAAGAGAAGAAGACCAAAAGCTGGGTTAGGTGGTCACTAGTCTGCCTAATGGGCAAGACTAACTAAATGCACAACAAAAGGATAGTTTATTTATACTTTTGCAAAGTTTGTATCACATGACACAAGGTTGCCTAGCAACTAATAGCTGGCCTGACCCAGGTAGGATATTTTCCTCAGCACTGGGGTAGCTTGTTTGCTTTAGGCACTGAGACCTAGTGCCACCAACACACACTTGATCAATTTCCTGGCTTCCTGCGGCTCCCAACACACTCTCCTGACTGAAGCTCCCCTAGTGAGGATGCTGTGACAGTTACCAGACACTGCCTGTGGAGTCGCCTCACAGGCCAGCTCCCATCTTCCACACCAGCAGGCACATTCCCTAACAATGGGGACTGCACCTTATGCCTATGACCCCTCAGTCCTGGCAGGTCTCCCGGATTCTGGACCACAGCCCCAGGCTCACTTCAACTCTTTCATCAGTGAGAAGCTCCTTCTCAAAGCATAGGATGACCAGAGCTGAAGTCCAGGCTCCTCCCAGCCACAGCAGGGAAAGGACCCTGCAGCTGCTCAGTACTGGTTCTTT
The DNA here is from genome assembly GCA_004027025.1 of Myocastor coypus. Taxonomy (NCBI): domain Eukaryota; kingdom Metazoa; phylum Chordata; class Mammalia; order Rodentia; family Myocastoridae; genus Myocastor; species Myocastor coypus. The sequence continues at coordinate 85,121 of PVJA010001387.1, read as the reverse complement.
CTCTGGCTCTCAGATACTCATCCAACAAACACTTGCTGAGTGACAGCGATTAGTTTCATGGGGCTTGCAATCTAGCAGGGAGAGGAAGGGCATCCTGATAGAGGGAAGGAAGCTGCATGTGTGTGCACAAGTGCTGAGCAGTCTCTGAGGGCACAGCAGAGTTGGGGGTTTTTGGGTGCAGGTCAAGCTTGAGCCAAGTTTTGCAGGCAAAATAGAAACTTCAGAAAAAGGGGCAGAGGGACATTGCAGGCAAGGGGACAGCAACATGAGCAAAGTCACCGGGACAAAGTGGAATGGGACCACATGGGAGTGTCTTAGTTACTTTTTACTCGTTGCTGGGACAAATACCTGACACTCACAATGAAGGAAGGAAAGGTTTATCAGCTCACAGTTACTGGAGGTTTCAGTCCATATTCGGCTGGCCCAAGGCTGAGTGGAACAGGGCAGAGCGCATCCAGTTCATGGCGGTGGAACAACAATCGTGACAGTGGCAACCGACCAACCAGGGAAGCAGAGAGCAACAGTATGAGTCTATCCCTCTGTCTCTTTTTTTGAATTACATCAGGCTCTCTGCCTTAGCCTATCCACCTTAGGCCACACCCACAATTCCAGAAGTACTTAAAACACATAATCCCAGGGATCATGGATCAAATCTCAATCTATAGAAGTCCCTGCCCCCTGACTGCATGAGGCTTTGGCGGAGGACAACTAGACATAAACCATAACAAAGAGTCTCCTTCTGCTGCAGCTCTGCTCATACCAGCTATCACAGCCTCCCTTGATTGCTCAGGGCACAGGCCAGCAGGGTCCTGCCCAGCAACATGAGTCCTGGCTGTCCTGCTGTTGCTGAGGGAGGGCGCCTGCAAGGATGAAGGGAGGCTGCCCAAGTTCCATCACCTCCATCTGGGCCTTCTCCACTTCCCAGCATGTCCTCTGTGTGCCCAGGACAGCCCTTCATGGGAATCAGCAGGCCACATTTCTAGGCTGGGTGCCCACAGCATGGCTCCATCTGGAGACTCGCCCCTGTAGAGGAGAAGGGCAGCAGGAGCAGCCCAGCGGATGACTCAAACCCTTGGCTCCACATGCAGCTCCTCCTCTCCTGTGCCCGGTAGCAGAACCGGATCACTTTCTTTCCCTGAGCCCTAGCTCCCCCCACATCACCATGAAGCCCTTTGTGATCCAAGATCCTCCGGATCTTGCAGCTGGGAGAACCACTGGGTACACCAAGTGGCTCTTTCTGGTTCAGTATTTTGAGATTCTGGTTCCATAGACCCCACTTTCCCCAAAAGGTGTACTATGTGTCCGATCCCCACCATTTCATGACTAGGCAGGCACAAAGCTAGGCTATGGTCAGGATCTCCTTCCCCTCTCCTTTTCCATACTGTTCAAGATCCTTGCTAAGGAAACACTTTACACACACACACACACACACACACACACACAGAGAGAGTACCTAGCACTACACATGAGCCTGGTGGCCTCTGAAGTCTCTGTCATCTCATTGCCCTCAGAACCGATTGCAGACCAGGCCACCAGACCAGGGCCCAAGGTGGTCAGAGGCCCTGGCCTCAGTCTCAGACCTGGTCAGAGCAGGTACCCAGCCCAGTGTCTGTCTCAGAACTACCTGCAGGGACTGCCCTCCAGTATACAGCAGGGACACACACACACACACACACACACACACACACACACACACACACTTCCCGTCGTCCTTACTGCCCGAGGCGCCACTGCAGAGTGGAAGCAGCACACTCAGAGGGTGCCACATCTGCAGGGCGTGACATTTATGGAGCAGAGAAGAAAAGAGAAAGCAAGCCCTTTCCTCACCTGCTCGGATCACTTCCTGGGGCTGGAGGAGAGGAAACTGCCTGCTGCTAGACTCCTGCCTCCCAGGCTCAGGGAAGGGCTTCCTGGGGCGAGGCAGGCAGTGCCTGTCCTGGGAGGGAGAGCTGCACCATTGGAGAGGGGGTGAGCAGTGGCCACAGCTGCCTCCCCTCTGTGGTGGGGCCCACACTGAAGAGCTGCTGCTCAGATAATTGGGCGACGTCCTGGTACACTGACTAGACCCACTTCCAGATGGCACGGAGGGACCACTTAGAGCAATTAGGCAAGGAGATGACTCCACCTACTATTTTTAGAGGGCACCACATCTGGAGGTGGTATCTCTCTGCTGGAGATGTCTGCACCCTAGGCTGGGGCCTTGCCTCATCTTCTGTGATCGACTCATCAAGATTTCTCCACCATGTTTTCCGCTCTGCAGATGACATCACCGTGGTGTTTCTGTGCACAAGGCCTGGCCCAAGGGCAGCCGCAGGCACAGACTGCTAACTGGTGCTCAGCGCTGAGGGGCCTGTGTGCTGCCTTCTCATGGCCCCATTTCCTAGTTCTGCCCACGGGAGAGAGGCTGAGTAACACCTGGGGCATTTCACAGGGCATATGATGCTGTCTGATGGGGAAACAGTTGAGGTTCTGTCTGGGGTTCCCAAAGCAGCAGGCTGGAGGTCCTGAAATGAAGGGGAAGACACCGAGTTTGGTGTCAGGTAGGAGCTCAGATCCCTGTTACCTGTGGCCTTGGGACAGCTGCTTTCCCCTGTGTTCGCTCCCCAGCTGCAGCCGAAGGAGAGGAGCTCAACATACCGTGCAGGACAGGGCGAGTTCACCCACCCAAAAACACTGTCCATTCCTTTTTTCAGGACAGATTTGCTTGTAAACCCTGTGTCCACTGATGATGGATGGCCTGTAAACCCCGTCATGAGAGACCCAGTCTCCTTTTGCCTTTCTTGATCAATTCCTGGTTCACTGAGGTCAATCTAGCACTCCTCCTCCCCTCTCCTTTGTCCTGCAGAGGACAGAAGTCCCAGGTGTAAAAAGGAAGGACCCCTGCCTTCCCTCTAGCTGCCTCTGTCCACCCTTTGTGCACTGATTTCGGGCCACAGTGTGGTTCCTGATGTCACAGCCTTGTGCTTTCCATCACCTGTCCCCCAAGTCCATGTGGTCATTCAGTGCCCTGCCTAGTCTGGTGCAAAGTATCTCCAGACCTGCCTGCCCTACTCTCACCTGCCCCACACCCGGTGCAGCCAGCACACTCACAGGTGCTCCCCACTACTGCCAGGAGGTCCTGAGGTCTGCCCATCATGCCTGTCTTCACCCAGCACCCTGAGTATGCATCCCCAGCAAGCCTGACCCAGCACTAGTCGTGTGCTTCTAGTTCAGCTAGAGAACTGCTGCAAACAAGGGAGACGGCCCCACGGGAAGCCACCAGCCACCAAGTGCTGTTTTGGCTTTCATGTGAGAATGGCACCCGGCACTCTTGTAACGTTGGTCTGGGGTTCTGATGTCTAGGCTGGTGCCTCTGTGAGACGGGAGGTGAGGGCACCTGCTTCCCAAGCTCCCAGGCAAGGACAGTCTCCACACTGGCCAGAGGCAGCATCAGCCTCAGACTTGGCAGCCATGGCCCTCCAGGGTGGCACAGTGGATCTCAGCCAGGGCATGTAGGGTGTGCTCTCATGGGGTTGTACCCACAGCAGGTGCACAGCTGGCCCATTTCAGGGAGCACAGCATCTCCCAAGCCACGGGAGTGAGGGTTTGCTGAATGGACAGGACAACCAACTCCTGCCGGTCAGCCAGTATAAAACGCCAGCAGCGTCTTAGGTTTCATCAAGTATTTAACACGATGTGAAAACTCCGGGGAGACCCTTCATCTCCCCTCACACTTCCACATGGCCCAGATCATACGCTATCCTCATCGCATCTTTTGTAACACAAGGGCCACTACGAGTGGTACAAAGAGGTACATGGGAAGGCAACAAGAGTCCCTGGCACCTTAGCATCAATTAGTTCATCAGGCCAGGTTAGGGGAACAACTTTGAGGGCAGACCAATGAGGGGATGGAAGTTGCTAAAGGGACAGCAGAAGTGCTAACCTGGAAAAGAAGGTAGAAGGCCCAAAGGAGGCCGTTGAGACTGCCTGTGCCACCATGACCCTCACATCCCCTGGATGTGCTAGCTGCTTTGGCTGAGCCCGCCAGCCTCCCCCTGCTCCTGCTCTGCTGGTGGAGACTGATTTTTTCTGCCCCTTTCCCCTGGGTGAAGCAATGTGCAAGGGTAGCTGGAGAAACCTGAACCCCAAAGGTTTCAAGTGCAGATGACTTCTGAGCTTGTAATCATGACTTCTTGCCCCAAGGCCTTTCTAGCCTTTAGCCTCAGAGCTCCTACTGTACACCTGCCATGTGCCAGGCACTGGGCTGGCAATCTTTCTCCTCAGTTTACAGATGAGGAACCAAGGCACTAAGAGGAGAAGTAATCTGTCTAGGGCCACACAGCCTGGGCAGAGTCACAGCCAGGATTCTAATCTGGCTGATTCCAAAGCTCCTGCTTCATCACCTTGGCCCTGGCCATACCAGAGCTGTAACTGTGGCCAGTGTCTCTGGGAGTGAGGAGCAGAGCGCTTGGGTTCTGCCAGGGCATGCCAGGCTCTCATTTCCTCCTAGGTGAGGCCCCTTTGGGAGAACTGATTCTTCGCATCCTCACAGAGCACAGGAGATGGAAATGAGCCAGGGCATGTTACACAGATCCGGAGGCCCTGGTACACCCTCAGATGGTCAGAGGGTAGACTTGGCTTCAAATGTACAGGACTGAATGTTAAGCCTGGAGCTCCAGACTTCAGGGGAAATGGTTTGACCTCTCTGGCCTTTACTATCTCCATGTACTGTCCTTCTTTTTGTAAGGGAAAGTAAGTATTCATACCGTTTAGCACCTGACCTCCCACAGGAGCTGAATATATGGCGATAATTTTTATCGGCATTTCAGGGCAGGTCTGATTTGGCCTGTGGAGGCAAGAACCAGAAATGAAGGACCTGGTGTAGGGTAGGGGTTCTGGGGCTCTGTCTCATGCGCCCTTGAGAAAGGAGAATGAGACTAGGAATTACTAGTCTCCCTGCCCAGGATACCTCTGAAATCTCTATGTCCTGATTATTCTGAAAAATGAGTACCACCCTCATTTTCTAGATGGGGAAATATAGTAAGAGAGGTAAAATAACTTGTGAATTATCTCCTAGCAGGAAAAAATAGAACTTGGCCACACAACTGGATCTTCCTAGCAGGAATTTCAGGTGTGTTCTCCACACATCACTCTGTTCTGATGCTCCGAAGCAGAATTCAGAGATAACTTCTAGACATCTCAGATCTTTTTTTTTCAGAAGCTCATATCTATTGGAAAACTATTATGAAGTGTACCATTGCTATAGTTTGAATGTTGTCTTCCAGGCTCATGCCCACATTTGACACCCATTCCTACATAACTCACATGGCCAGAAGGTTGGGGTGGTGGTGGCTGGGAGCTCTCCAGGGCTTCTGGTTGGGGGAAGGGTTTCCTCAGGCATGGTACTGATGCCCAAGAGTACAGGTTCCAAGACAAACTGCATGGCTTCTTACTGAGCTATCCTCTGAAGTGGAGAATATCATTTCTACCCCACTGGGTCACAAGTGCCAGCCCAGATTCAAGGGAGAGGGGACTAGATATCACTCTCAATGGCAACAGCAATAAGATGCGACCAACTTTACCTTATTACCATAGGTCTACGTGAAGAGGAGCATTTCAGTTTCAGCATGCATTGGGGTTGGCAGTTGTTTATGTGTTTACTCCAATTCCTCAGTATCATTTGAGACAAAGAAGTTCCCTGTTACAGGGGGCAGACACAGACAGATGAGTGTGCTTGTTTATTTACCCATTTAACATAATTGTCTGAGCCACTGTGGTGAGCCAGACCCTGTCCAGTGCTGGGACACCGGTAGCCATGCTGGGCAGCTCTTATCCTATGGAGGTGAGCCTGTTAGGACAAACAGCAAACCTGCATGGAGAGGAGCTGTGTGAATCTGGGAGAGTCTCTAGCAGGTAGGCATGATACCATCTTCCTGCACAAGGTGCATGCAAGCGGAACCTGCAGCTGGAATTTGTGAGCATGGCGGGAGCAAGTGTTCTAGTGGGAGGAATGACCAGTGTGAAGCTTCAGGGGCAGAAGGAGTGAGAAGCACTGGAGCATTTCACGGATAACCCATGCGGCACATGCCCATATGTGTGCATCTGTGTATGCATCTGGCATGTATGCATGTATACTGGAAGTGGGTAAGGGTTCATGTATACATACATGTATATGTATATGTACCTGTGAATGTGGGTATATAAGTGCTACCCCTTTGCATCTGGCCTAAGCTGACGGAGTGTTCCTCTTCCTCTTCTACAACCCAGACATCTGAGAGCAGTATCCTCTAGCCAGCCATTACACCTCCCAAGGGTAGCCATGGCCATCTATTTGGCACTCCAACTTGAGTGCAGGACCATGTTGCATGGGGTATATAGCACAGACAAGAGGAGGCAAGCTCTGGGCCAAGGCTACCCGGACATGCCCGCTTCAGCCTGCTAAGCATCCTGGGACCTCCCAACTCTCCCCTCTGTTGGAGCTGAGTAGGACCCAGCCTCAGGGTGACAGTGGGGCAAGGGTGCTAGAAGGGCCCTACCATTGACTGGGCTGTACTTCCAGCTGTGACCTGGGCCAGCCCTTGCCCAGCGGTGGGCCTTGCAATTCTCTGTTGTGAGAAGGACACACACACACACACACACACACACACACACACACACACACAGAGAAAAGATGCCCTCCCTGTAAGTCAGGCAGCCCCAGCACAAGGGCTTATGCATGAGAGCTCGTGGAGAACCAATCTCTAGTTTAGGCTGTATTTAGGGTTAGTCGGGTTAGGGGCTACCAGAGGATGGGAGGAGGCGGCAGAAAGGGTAGAAAGATGAATGACTAACTTGGAGCCATCCTGGGCTCAGCCCCACAGGTACCCTTGACCCAAAGAGAAGGATGCACCATGCCTCCATCATATCTACAGCATACTGCAGGGGGAAAGACAAGGGCAAGTACTCATGGGAGCAACAGCCCCAAGACCGTCCTGGCCATTCCCCTGTGACCCTCTCATAGCCTGATGGGCTTGGGGTACACACAGTGGCACAGCCACTTTGATGAGATCAATGTTTCCCTGTCACATAAAGCAAGTGCCAAGCAAGGAAGTCTGTTCTTGACATGGAGCCTCCACAAAGCCTGCACAGACCAAGGCTTCCTCTCATGTTCTCTTCCATGTCCAGAATGGCTCCTGGGGCTCCATCCATGAGCTCTGTGGACAAGGCAGTTCTTTCTTCTGGCACATATTTCAAATATAGGTTGATGAGTTCTAGCAAATTTAAACAGTCACCTAACTATAACTTACTGCAATATAAAACACTTCCATGAACCTAGAAAGTTCCATGCCCCTTGCTAGTCAGTGTTCCCCTTCACCACTGCTACAGATTCCTTTTCATTTTCCTGTTCCAGAACTTGAGCTAAGTGCAGTCATTTGGCAGGCCCTCTTCTGTGGAGTCTTTCACGTAACATTATGTTCTTGAGGTACATTCAAGTTACTTTGTCGCACAGGTGGTTTCTTTTTTATAGTTGGGTAATGTACCACAGCATGAGTAAATTGTATTTATTCATTCATTTTTCTCTTTCTCCCTTTTAGAGATTTTCCTGAAGTCCAATATAACATTCCCTCTTTGATTTCAATGGCCAAAATGATCAGATGGCCACACCTAGCCATGATACGCTGAGAAATGTGGTTCTGTAGTTGGGTAGCAGTTGGACTATTTTTCTAGGAGAGTAGATGTCAGATACAGTAGTGTTCTCATTCTGTAGAAGAAAACTGAGGCCAGAGAAGGTCTGATTTTCCCAAGGTCATCCCAGTTCTCATGACAGAGGTGGGACTGGCTCCAGTCTCAGGGCTTGTCTACCTATCCTGAGTGATCACTTCACATCCAGGGCAACGACCACTGTGAATGTCCAAGACACGGAGCAGGTTAACAGAGAAGGGGCCCATGAAAGGGCTGAATGGGACCAGACAGGAGGGATCACGCTGAGGCCACAGCGCATTTGACTGTCTGCTGTGTGCCAGGCTCTGGGGCTGTCCCTTCCCCCAGCATGGCAGCTCATTCCCAGGGCCACACAATGAGTCGCCACTCCTGTGTGCCTCCTCTCTCTGATGTGGCTGAGACTTAGGAAGGTCGGGCAGCTGGCAAATGGTATCCAGGGGGCCCTGGAACTTTAACTCTGCCGTTCTGACCTCAGACAGAAATACACTGAGAGCTTCACCACATCCTCTACAAGAGGCATAAAGAGGTTCTTTCTCGAGACTCATAAATAATCTTTTCAGAGCCCCTGCCTGTCAGTCTCAGGAGCTGCCACAGCCTCCTATTCTCCTAATTCACTCAGGACTTTCCCTCCTAATTCTCCTTTCCTCCATTTCATGCCTATAACATATTAACATAAACAACAGTGCTGACAGCAGCGCAGCTCTCACGGGCTCAGGCTGGAATCTGACTGATGATTTTCATCAGGGAAAAAGACTAAACAGGTTAAGATGATTAAATTTTCTTAAACCTACAGCTAAGCCTAATCAAAGCCATTTGTGCAGAGGTGTGTGCATGTTTGCTTTCGCTAGAAGGTTGATTGGCAGTTTCCAATGGGTGCGTGGGACTTCTGGGAGAACAGAGGTAAAATAAAGTTACTCTGTGCAGCTTCTAGACATTAGTGCAGGTCATCTCCACTCCCCTGTCTGGGCTGGCACTATTGTTTCCCTGAGACAGCTGATGATGGAGACCAAATTCAGAATGCCTGCATTTCATCCTGTCTATAACTACCCACCACCACCAAACACACTGAATCTTTTTTTTTTTTTTTAAATTTTAGACAAGGGTCTATAGGGTGTTCAGGGTCTTACTACTAGATCAGACTCGTAGTGACCTGCCTGTTTACAGCCTCCCAAGAGCTGGGATTACAGGCAAGTGCCACCATGCCCAGCCTCAGTTGCAGTCTCAGCACGTCCTGGGAGAGGGACCGGTATAGCAGGCCTGGGGGCTGAGCTCCCCCCGCCTGTACCCCTCTACCCTGGCCCTGGCACCTGCTTGCAGGCATTTTAATTCACTGAGTCATTTGACCAGCCCTGAATCCTTTTATAATTAGAGCTCTCTGTATGGAAAAACTGAGAATGTCATAGTTTTCTAATGTCTAGGAGTTCAGGGGTCAGGACCCTCTCACACAGGCTGACTAGGTGACCCTGGGTGAAGTCCTTGGACTTAGCTTCCCCATCTGTACAATGGGAAGGTTGGCACTCACTTAGGGTCTCCCATTTATCACTCAAGTCAGGGCAGGAGGAGTACAGCAAATGAAGAGCCGTGGGAAACTACCTTTTCCACACGTGGATGTTCTGTGTTACTTGGATCTCATGGGATTTGATGGTTGTGTTATGTGCCTTACTGACTTGAAAGCACTGAATATGATAAAGGCACAGAGAAGGAATAGCTTCAACTTTCCCTAGTTGGCATTTTCAAAATTTCTTTTGAATTTGTCTTCCCATTCCCAAAATTTCAGTGGATTCCATAGCCAGGAATGTAATCCCACTTCCAGGCCTATCTCATCGCTTGGAATCTCAAGTTCACCTACAGCTGTTTTCCCCCAGCATTTGCCTGTCCGCCCTTGCTCAGAAACCTGTGTAGGCAGGAGGCACTGTCTCTTTCATTCTTCTAGTCCTTGGTGCCAGGCACTCCAGCCCTGGGGTATGGAGTGGGATTACAGAAGGAGAAAGATTCTACTTGTAAGTCTCTCAGGGGTACATCTCAGGCTGGCTAGTGCCCCCCCTATAACCTCAGGCATCCCAATGCTGGCTATTCCATCCATCCCCTAAAATGGAAGCTCTGTCTGATCCCCGTGGCATCTTCCTCAGCATCTCTCTGAGTGGCCCTCATCACAGCTGCTTACTACTCAGGTTCCCTCTCTCTAGCAGGCAGATTACTCAGACAGTTGAGCCCTAGCACCTCCCACAGTTTCCACACGGCCCATAGGAAACTTCCTTGTGAGGAAGATTTACTCTTTCTGTGCTTCCCCTCCCCTGCCACCCTAGCTAGCACCTTGAGTCTCCACATTGCCAATCACCCACACTCCCAGTGATGTGTGCCATGAGAATTATCACCATCCCAGCCTCTACCATTGGCAAGACAACCACAGGTCTCCGAGGCTCAGCAATATCCTGCCTGGGGCTGGGGCAAGACTTCCCTTTTGATAGCTCACTGCCAAATTCTGCAAGTGCTTTTGAAGTCCTATTAACCTGTTTGCCAGGAGCACCCTGCTGATTCCCCAGTGAAGTAAAGGACAGGGAAGGATACAAAGATTAGATTCCTTGTAATGTCTTCTTCCCTCCTTCCTTCTTTTCTTCCTTCCTTCCTTCCTTCCTTCCTTCCTTCCTTCCTTTTCTTCCTTCCTTCCTTTCTACCTTCCTTCCTTACTACTTCCTACCTTCTTCCTTTCCTCCCCCCCTTCTTCCTTCCTTCCTGAATTTAACTTGGGACATTTATACTGATGTCACCCCAGCTTTTTTTTTTTTCTTTTTTGAGATGGGGTCTCACTAAAGCACTAAGTTGCTCAGGCTGGGCTCAAACCTGGGGTCCTCCTGCTACAGCCTCCTTGAGTGCTGGGATTGCAAGTATGCATCACCATGCCTGGCCTCTGTTTGCTTTTTGTGAGATGAAGGTGGAAAACTGAGCTAGCTAGCAACTGGATCACATTTTTTACCTTTTAGTAATATACATGAATGTGTCTAGCATCTTACTTTGTATTTTAAGCTTTAAGCTTTAAGCCAACCTCCTGTAATATTATTAACTTTAAAGGTTTCTCATGGTACTTTCTCTATATAAAAAAGTAAACTAAGTCCAAACAGAAGAAAGAAAACAGAGTGAAGACAAATAAAGCAGACTACAGAAAAGTAATAGAGAAAAATCAACAAGCCAAAAATCATTCTCTGAAAAGAAGAAATCAACAAACTTCTAGCTGCCCTGATGAAGAGAAAAGACCCTAAAATTTAAAATCATAAATGACAGGGGGAAAATCACTAGCAACTTTATAGATACAAAGAAGGTTAAAAGGAAAAACTACAAACAACCTCAAATTAGGGACTTTGATGAAACGATAAGTTCCTAGAAAAACATAAACTACCAAAACGGACTTAAGAAGAAATAGACAATCAGTATAGACCTAGAATAAGAAGAAAAAACTCATTAACAATTTCATCAAAGAAATATCCAGCTTCAAATGGCTTGATTATAATGGAATTCTACCAAGTATTTAGATAATGATGCTAATACTTCACAAACTCTTTCAAAACTTGGAGGGAGTGGGGATTCCCATCTCATTCTGTGACCCCAAAAAGACATCACACTAAAACTACAGATCAATGTCTCTTATGAGTACAAATGCAAAAACCCTACACCAAATATTAAAAAGCTTAATCCAGCAACATATAAAAAAAGATCATATACCACATTCAAGTGAAATATCCAAAATGAAGGATTTGTTTATTCTAAAATCAATTAACACAATAGATTATATTAATAAAAGGAAAGGCCACATGGTGATCTCAACAGATGAAGAGAAAGTATTTGGAAGGAAAGAAGGGGCAAAGGTCCTCTAGGCAGGGGAACCAACATGAACAGAAAGCACAGGGGAAAGATTTTATTTAGTGACACACAGAAAGCAAAGAAAACATTCTCAGAAAAGAGATAAAGTTCAACCTAAATAGCTTTGAACACCAATTGGAAGCTTAAAAAAGAACCAGGAGAGCTGGGGAGATAGTTTAGTGGTCTAAGCCCCTGCCTGGCAAGCTCAAGGCCCCAAGTTCAATCCCTAGTACTACATGCCATGCTGACCACCAAAACTGGATGTGGTAGCACATGCCTGTAATCCCAGTGCTGTGGAGGCTGAGGCAGGAGGATCACTATGAATCTGAGCTATGTAGTGAGACCCTGTAGCCAATAAAATTTTTTTTTCATAAAAAAGGAACCATGAAAGTTTTAAGCAGAGCTTCAACATAATGAAAGCAGCATGCTAGGAAGCTAATCTGTGCTAAATTATCCAGTGACCAATTTGCAATGCCTCAGTGTGACTCCAAGATACACAGTCACCATCACCAAAATTGTCTGGATGGTGTTGGAATCTAATTTCCTCCCACAACAAACTAGGTTTTGCAGTTGGAAGCATATACAGTGTTTGAGGCTATCTTTAGGAAGAAGAAAATAAAACTAGAAATCAAAATTAGGTACAAAAGTAAGTATTTATTTAGAATGAGCACAGAAAGCACAACATGCCCATGGCTATTCCAAGCCGCTTACTGCAGGAAGTGAGATGGAGCAGCTTGGAGGAATCGAACCAATCATAGTTATTACCTGACTTCTGCCAACTGAACAAAAGATGACCAAGTAAATAAAGTGTGTGTGCCCTGGAAGGATCCCTGCCAGGAAGGGGGTGTGGCACTTGAGTTGTTTCATGGTAACTCTGTCTTGTAGTTGTTCGGGCTAGCAGGTACACGTTCTGAGGGTCAACTGCTAGCACCTCTTCTCCACTTTGCTTTTGGTAACATCGGGTTAATAGTGTAGGATCAACCACAGTTGAGGTGCAGCATTTATGGTATAGAAACTGGAAAATGCCACAAATTCTTGCTTGCCCCCTCTCACCCCAGCAAGCCATTTGTTAAACACCTGCCAGCACACCACTGACTCCACTTCCATTCAGGCCAAGCGCAGTGCCAGTTCTAGGCCTTGGCATGAAGCTCCTGTCACTGGCCATCACAGCTGGACCATGCCACTCACAGGTCTAAGGCACCAGATCCACATGTGAGCAGAAGAAATCTCTCTAGACCAGCGGTTCTCAACCTGTGGGTCGCAACCCCAGTGGGGGTCTAACGACCAAAACACAGGGGTCACCTAAAGCCATCAGAAAATACATATTTAAACCCATGCTATGCCACGGTGAAATGTTATTTATTGGAATTAGTAATAAATATTTCTCAACATATAATTAAATATTGTTTTGTGATTAATCACTATGTTTAAATTATGTTTGATTTGTAGCAATGCGAATACATAATGCATATCAGGTATTTATATTCTGAATCATAACTGTAGCAAAATTACAGTTTTGAAGTAGCCACCAAAATTATTTTTGGTTTGGGGTCACCGCAACATGAGGAATTATATCGCAGGGTCACAGCATTAGAAAGGTTGAGAACCACTGCTCTAGACAATGATCTCAGAGCCGTTCGTCTGGGTACTGCCCATTCTCTTCACCCTGCCCCTTTCACCCCCTCACCCTCCCTTCCCCCATCCCCAAAAAGAAGCCCCCAGGCTGAGGAGATAGCTCAGTAGTCCAAGCACAAGGACCTGGGTTCAACCCCTGGTACCCCATGCTCCGATGGCCCCAGTGGTGGAGTGTGTCTGTAATCCCAGCACTAGGGAGGCTGAAACAGGAGGATCATTATGAGTCCAAGTTGTGTATCAGGACCTTGTATCAAATAAATAAAAGATTTAAAAGAGATTTTTTAAAAAAAGAAACCAGTGGCTCAGTGGTCTAAGGCACCTGCTTAGGAACGCTTAGGCAGCGGCAGGGACGGCGGTTTAATCCCTGGCACCACATGCTGCACCAGCCACACCCCCAGGGCAGGCTGAGCCAGCCATAAAAAAAAAAAAAAAAATTAAATAAAAAAGAAACCAAATCAAGCCTGCCAGCATCTCTGAGTAGATGAGCTGAAAACACTTCTAACCAGGTGAATGTGAGCTTGGGTCCTTTTGTAGGCCTAGGAGAATCCAGCAGGCAGATCACAGAAGGCAACTCTCCAAGCCTGTCTGAAAGGGCTAGCTGGCTTTAGAGTCCTCTGGTTGGCAACCATAAAGATGAAGCTGCATCCTGACCCATCTCATCAAGAGACCATCTCTACCAGGGCAGTGAGGTCCAAAGTCTATGCCCCATGCTCCACGCCACCTCCCATCTGCTGTACACATGCTACCCCTGGTTCTAAGGAGCCCTTTTCTCACAGTGTGATGGATGGAAGAAGGAGTCCCTTCCCTTGCCCTGTGCTTCCAAGGCCCTTCCTTGCTCTTCCCTCTCCAGAGGGAAGGCATCTCCTTGGGTTTTAGTGGGTCTCCATTGCTCTGGTCTTCTCTAACCTTTCTGTAGAACAGTGGGCCCATTTCATGGATTGGAGAAGTTAAGGCTCAGCAATTGGAGTCTGCCTGACTCCAGCACCCATCCTCTTTTCATTTTGCTATGTTGCTTGCTGAACAGGTATGGATTCTGTCTCCTTGCCTGCACCAAGCCAGTCCCTGTGCAGAGTGAATCCTCCAGCTTCCTCACAAGGTCCAAAATGACCCAGCTTCCCCGGCCAGCTATTCCTTACCTTAGATCTGTGGGGATGAACAGACAGTAGGATAAAGGCAGAGACAAGTGACTGGGCAGGAACAAGTCGGTGAGTCAGGGAGATAGCCAACAGGATATAAATGAGGGGCACCCACTAGCCGTACCTGGTTCCACGCAGGTGTGTGAGTATCTGAGTGCCTTTGAGTACACCTAGTTGCCTTTCAAGAATAAGACCCGGCTACCAACAGCTGCTTTGGGAATTGCATTTTGAGTCTAAAGATACAAGCTCAAGCTCCATTAACAACTAACCACAAGATGAAGAAATCACTGACTCTCTCTGAGGTTCTGTTTCTCTCTGTAAAATGCAGCCAATAGAAGTCCCCACCTAATTGTCCAATGAGGGGATTAAAGGAAGTAATGTATGCAAAGTGCTTAGTGCCTGAGACATGGAAACCAGACCCAGTGCTTATTACTCTTTTTGGCTAAGATTGCACTATATGTGACAAATGTTTGCAACCAAATGATCCACAGCTTCTGCCCAAAGTTACCCAAGCTGAGGATGAGAGGCCAGCTCTCTTCCTGGTGGTGTGCTTGGGCACCAATCCGTAGAGGCACAGAGGTTCATCAGCCCAGTTCAACCATCTGTGAACTAGGGATCGTGGGAAAATTCCTCAGCTGCTGCGGGCTTTAGGTTCCCCATCTGTAAAATGGGGACAATGGCATCTAACCTAAGACAGATAGCTATGCAAATAGACAGACGTTGGTTGCAATAACACTTATAAAGAACCAAGAACAGTGCTTGGTACATTTCCAGGGCTACTTGATGTCAGCTATTTCCAGGCCTCTGCCTCTACCTCGCAGTGCTGAGGCCACTGGGCCCCAGGGCCCCAGGGCTGAGCTACTCTGGGGGCTTCCATGCCGCCCACATGGCCCCACAGAGAAGGGCTCCGCAGCTGCTGGGCTTCTATCATCCACCCCGCTGGCCCGACCACTCACCCTGCTCAGAACTCACCCTGCTCAGATTTCCAATTATTTGCCCTGTTTTGAATTCAAGTGGGATATTAACAGGGGATCTGGCTTTATTAATGGTGGTGTCTTTAGTGTTACCGACTTTCTCACTCACTCCCTGCTCTCATGGCAAGAGGCTGTTTCCTTTAATTAAGCCCCATGCTAAGTGCTGAGCAGGTGATGCGAGGCTGGGATGGCTTTTGTTCTGGGATTGAGGCGCTTTCTCATGGGCTGGGTTGGAGAGAGTGCACTGCTGCCTTTGAAGTCGAACATCCATCTCACAATCAGGGGAGCGGGACGGTGTAGAATGCCAGGCCTGAGAGGACGCAGGGCAGCTCTGGTTCCAGCCAACCTTCCTACCTGCACATGGGATGAGGCACACGAGGTTACCTCTGCCATCCTCCACTGCTGCCCCATGGCACTGTGGCACCAGGCATCAACTGAAGACTGGAGAGTCAGCCCAGTGGAGCAGGCAGGAAGAACTATTCTGCTGACTCACTGAAGAGGGCCAGAAGCCAGACACCTAAAAGCCACTGAGCCATGGAGAAAACAGTCTAAAGTTGGGCATCACTCACCCTGCTGTGCTTGCCTCAGCCAATTATGCAGAGTCCCCAACTTACAAACATTCGAGTTGCAAACTTTCACAGGCATGTTGTGTAAGACTCAATTTGCCAGCTATGAATGACCCCGACTTACAAATGTTCTCTTGAAATGGAATTCATGCATAAGTTGGGGATTTACTGTAAACACATGAGCCCTAACAGCATCCTCTATAAATTAGGCCTGTGGTAACCACCTCCCAGGAGATGAGACATGGGAGAGTTTACAGTGCCGGTCCTATCACTATTACGCTCTTACTGAGACAAGCTTGCTATTGAAGGCTATTGCTTGCCCACCTCCAGTGACTGTATGGTGCTGCGTGGCTCTGTATGCTTCTCCTGATCACAGTGTAGGCATATATCTGCACCTTGTCAGAGAGGAATACATGTATCCATCTCTGCATGCATTTTGTGCTAGTGCAAAGATGAACTTTACAAAACCTGTATTTCCGGCTAAGACCTGCTTTGTATTATCTCTCTCATATGAGTGGAGGAGACAGACTGTCAATAGTAGGCACCTGGCAACTGAACCAGTTGCATGCAACTTGGTCACCATGGTTGCCAAGTGGACTCTCACCTAGATCAGACAAAGCTGCACTGGGCTCAGGGCTTTCAGCATTACTAAGCACCATCAGAAAAGTAAGATCCAAAGAAGATTATTATGCTATAAAGGTGAGAGTACACAAAACACTGCTGAGACCCAGCACCATGTTGGCCATATGCAAATATCCAGCAGCTGCCATAAAACTTGTTGATGCCTCAAAGGCCCGGATGATGAACGTGGGGTAAGCGTGACTGACTCAAGCAGGCAAGCATCTGTGTGTTTCAGCCCATCTCACCATAAGCCTAGAAAGCTGTGGCCCCTTCTAGCTGCTGAATGCCCACCTGTGTCCCTCAGCAGTCGCTGTGCTGTGCTGGCTCATCTCCAGTGGAGTGGGATGTGCTGGAGTAAGGAGAGAGACAGACAGCTGGGACACTTCTTTCAACCCTGGCCAGAAGCTCTGGGGCCTCCTGCCCAGAGGCCTGGAGCAAAGGGCCTCAATTCTCTTCATCCAGCCATATCCCACTGCCCTGGGGCCTTTCTCCTACCTGCAAGGGTCCCTGTACATCTTCCTCATCTTCTGCCTGTTCCTCCATTCAGCACGTTCACAGCCCTGCGGTCTTGGCAAAGCTCCACAGCACAGGGCACCACTTTTCTCTGACGCCTCTGTACCTCTCAATCATCCACCTATCATTCTGAGGGCTCCCGGTTGTATCTTCCCTACCTTCTCCTTAGTGCCACAGCACCTAGCAAAGGAGCTAGCCCAGAGCTGGAGTCTAGGAAAAACTGAACTTAGTCCAGAGACTTTTTTTTTTGTTTTGTAAAATAGATTTGCAGGCTGGGGATGCAACACAGTGGTAGAGTACTTGTGTAGCATGCACAAGGCCCTGGGTTCAATCCTCATCATGAAAAATAAATTTTTATTTATAGTCTTTAAATTTTATTCAGTTCCAGAAGTGACTTCCCTTCACCTCTGGACACCAGTCTTATACCTGACTATGAAGGTGAGGACTACGGGTCCCAGTGTAAAAAACTAAAACTCAACTTCAACTGCTTTAGACAAAGTAAAGGTAGGGAAGCACTGGGCTGAAGTGGGAATGGATGCCCTCTTCCCAGACCTAGCTGCCTAATCATAGTGCTAAGACTCTGTTCCTCAGCTGCTTGTTAGATAGCAACTTCCCTTTGAGGCACGCTCCCCCTAAGAAGTGACCAGGCGACACCAGAAGCTCCAGGGTTGGATTCTTCCAAGTCAGCAATTGCAGAGTAAAGAACTCACTTCTCTATGGCAACAGTCCGATGGAAGCCTCCATTGGCCCAGTGTGGCCGTGTGTCCATCCGTGAAGGAAGCACTATGGGCCCAGGGAGAGTGCTCTGATTGGCCAGGTACCCACCATGGCACAGAGGGCTGAGACGATCATTCCTTCTAGAGCAACCACAGGCACTGAGCCTGGGATCCTTGTTCCAGAGAGGAACACAGGCCAGGAAAATATAGCTAGTACACACCAGAGCTCTTCCATTCACTAAGGTGAAAAGCCTCTGTAGGGAGCATCTAGCAGCCTTCAGAAGGTGGCACACCAGACGCTAATGGTCCAAGCATGTGGTTGTCTAAGCTGAGCCATTCCAACTGTGTCACAGACTCTCAGTGCTATTGGGGATAAAGACAGGAAGGCTTCCTGGAGGGGGAGCTGGGGCTTGAGCAAAAGAGCAGATGGGTTTCTGGGCTACACACATGGACCTCGGGTTGGAGCAGCCTTCAGATGTCACGCTACCTGCCAGGGCATGATGCTGTCACCAGGACCATGCTGGGGGCCTGAGGCGAGGAGGCAGGACAGCCTCGCCCCTCCGAAGGGCCAGACTCCACCCATAGGACCTGAGCCAGCGAGATCAAAATCTAATTTACTCATTAGGCGTGTTTCTTCTGTACAAATCAAATCATGGGCTATTTTTCCACATCGTAAATATTGTTTTAAACTCTTGCTCATGGGCAATTAGATTACAAGCATCGCCTGGCAAGCTATGCGCCAGCACTTTTGGTGAGTCTCTGGCTGCTTTGTGAGCAGTTTCCTTTTAAAATATTTCCCAATGATTTTTAAGGGTCTTTGAAATCTTCTCCCTAGTGATGCGTGAGGGCCCTTGTCTGGGGCCATTAATCTCCCTAACAGCCCAAGAGAGACTCGCCTCATCTCTGTTCGTTTCCAAATGGCCCAGCTGAGCCCTGTACCCGCTCCTCATGTTTCTCCTGCTGCTCTGATGGCTTTGAGCAGTCGGCTGGGCCTCCTCAGTGCCTCTGCCTCTGTACTAGTGGGAGCCCCAGGAGTCTGCTCCCCGAGCTTGCACCTGCATGTCAGTGTCCAGGCCTGTGCTCACGCCATCTAGCTGCCCTGCCCCAGTTTTGATTTTGACATTAGCAGAAAGGGGTTAATGCTTGCCTCATGAGAACAGCCCCCTGCTTGTCCTCCGTTGGACCTGGGTGCTTTCTGGGCCCTCTGTGATCCTCCACCACTGCCAGAAAGGCTTTGGTTTCAGTGCTTCCCACCCCCTTCCCCCCCAAAAGTGGCCTTCCCTGCCACAGAAGGCGATTTACCCTTTACCTGCTTCAGCCTGCCCAGGCTGGCACACCTCAGCCTCTGCCCATTAGCTCTTCTGTAAAACCCACACGAATAAATAGCTCTGCAGATTAAAGCACCTGCAAGCAGGCACAGGGGCCTGGGGTTCAATTCCTGATGCCTGGGCCTGCCATACTGGCCCCACCCCTGGAGCATGCTAAGACAGCAACTGAGACTGGGCGCATGCCTATAATCCCAGCTCTTGGGAGGCTGTAAACAAGGGGTCACTACAAGTTCGATCTAGTAGTGAGACCCTGACCTCCCTGTAGACCCTTCCCTAAAATCCAACACACACACACACACCCAAGCTAGCTTGGCTGAGCCTCAGGGCCACCTCCTCCAGGAGGGCTTCATGGCAGCCTTGTCCTCTGTTATCTATCTCTTCTCTAGACTTCCACCTTCCAGAATGTCCTCTAGTTCTTGATAATGGCAGCTACCAGTAACATCGACCGAGCACCTATTATGTGCCGAGTGGTACACACCATTTCCTTCAGTCCTCCCAACAGTCTTGCAAGATAAATATTATTATTCCCACTTTTGGGGGTGCAAAACCTGAGACTCATAGAAGTAAAACATTATTTCAAGGTCACAGGCTTGTCATGCCTGAGCCAGAATTTAAGATTTTTCTCCTTAGAAAGAATAATCCTGTCAGCGTGGCAGCACATGCCTCTAACCTTATCACTTATGAGCCTGAGACAGGAGGATGACTCCGAGTTCAAGGCCAGTTTGGCCTGCAGAGTGCGTTCAAGGCTAGCCTGAACTATGTAGTGAGACCCTGTTAAAAGCAAACAAAACAGAAGGAATGATCTTGTACTGAGTTCCTGCAGGGAGTGTGCACCATTTAATTCCCACAGCAGCACCCCATAAAGTAGGCAGTGCTGTCCTCACTTTATAGAAAAGGAAACAAAAGCCAGGAGAACAGGACTATCATGTCTGCCTTCCCCCTGCAGGGAATGATGTAAGCCTTGCCCCGAAGGGAAAGTAAACTGGGCTTTGGGGCACTCCAGGGTGCTGTGAGAGCAACAAGAGCTTCCTCCACCCCACACACCCCACTCCCTACCCCCGCCCACCTCCCAGGCCCAGCATAGAATCCAGTTTTCCAAGCAGGGCTCTGCTGTGTATTTAGCTTTGGGGTGGCCCCGTGCTGCACACACAGCCTGCTCCCTAGGGTCCGACTCTGGCCACCCTCCTCATTCCTGCTGTACTTCCTTCTACTGCACTGAGCTTTGGTCTCCACCAAAGGGTGCTGGTCAATGCCGCTTCAGGAAAGGCCCTGCTGCCACAGTGAGGGATACTGCTGAGGACCTTGCCTGTCACATCGCATCCTCATGACACTGATCCCTTGCAGCAGCACTCCCAGTCTCAATGTAAAGTGCGCCTGTTTCTTCTAAAGTGGTAAGTGTTTACTACGGTGGACATCATGCACCCTGTATGTAATCACAATGCAACACAAGGGCCTCGGTGCCTGCTCCCTGACTCCAGCCAGGACCTCTCTCCTCAGACCCATCTCCAGCTTCCCACTTGACACAGCCAGGTGAGGGACCAATGAATACCTCAATGTCAGAATTCCTAAAGAGAAAGCATGAGCTTGCCCACGCCTGCCTCTCTCTCTCTCTCTCTCTCTCTCTCTCTCTCTCTCTCTCTCTCTCTCTCTCTCCTCTCTCTCTCTCTCTCTCTCTCTTGTGCTCTTTCATCCCACATTTGGTTTATCATGAAATCCCATCACTCCGATTTTCACCAACTTCTCCCAGGTCCCATGTTCTTGCCCTTGGTTTCCTTTTTGCTTGGCTGTTGCTCGGCTCTGGCTCCTACATCTATTCCTAACAGGAGAGGCAGGGTAGAAACACAAGCAGGATAAAGCCCCTCCTTTGCTCATAATCTTCCAGTATTTTCCAGTTATGCACAGGGTAAAAGCAAAATCTGTTCTGTGACCCAGGAGCTCTCCATGGCCTCACCCTGCCCTGTCCCTTTCTCCCATATCTTAGCACTGACTCCTCTCTCCCTCTGTCACTCCATTCTAGCTAACCAGGCCCTTCTTGGTATCTCCCTCAGTGGCTTTGTGCTGGCTGCTCCCTTGTTCTTTAACAGCCACTTGGTAGTTTCCTCAGTTGCTCCAAATTACTAAAATATTACCTTTTCTTCTATGTGTGCTCACAGTATTTTCAACAAGGGTTCCAGGACCATTCACCGAGAAAAAGCCAGTCTCTTCCACAAGTGACACTGGGGATAATGAACATCGACATGCAAAAGAATGAAGCGGAAACCTTACCTGACGCCATTATACAAAAATTAACTCAAAGCTCTTTTTCTGTTTTTGGTTTCTTGACACATGGTTTCACTATGTAATGCAGGCTGACCTTGAACTCACTATGTAGCCCATGCTCTGTTTGAACTGACCCCTCCTGTCTCAGCCTCTGGGACGCTGGGATTTTAGGCCTGTGCCACTAGGCCTATAATCAAAACTCCTAAGAGAAGGCACGAGGGAAGACCTTCATGGTGCAGAACCTGGTAATGATTTCTTACAAAGGATACCAAAACATAGGCAACAAAAGTAAAGGCAGACCAACCTTAGTCTCATCAAAATTTAAAATGTTTGTGCATCAAAGAACATTAAGAAGTGAAAAGGAAGGCAGCCCAGGGGAAAGGTAAATGCATTTGTAAATTATATATGCATTTGTAAATTAATAAAGGATTAATGTCCAAAATAAAGAACTTCTAAAACTGAACAACAAAATAGCAGTAAATAAATAAAGAATTAAATAGCCATTTCTCCAACAAGATACACAAATGACAGACATGTAAAATAGCATGTGAAGAACACTATCAGTCATCATTAGGGGAATGCAAAACAAATACCACATAAGATATTTCAAACCATTAGAATAATTTTTTTTTTTTTCTTGTCTTTTTGAGACAGGGTCTCGCTATGCAGTTCAGGCTGGCCTTGGGCTCACTTTTGTGTCCCAGGCTGGTCTCGAACTCACACTGATCCTCCTGCCTCAGCCTCCCAAGTGCTGGGATTACAGGCATGAGCCACCACACCCAGCAAGAATAAATACTTTTGATAAAAACAACAATAAGCATCTTTGAAGATATGGAGAATGAAATGATTGTGTTTTTCTGGTAAGAATGTGAAATAATAATTAAATATCATATCATCCAGTAATTCTATACACAAAAGAATTGAAAGTAGGAATTTTAAGGCTATGTATGCAACAACTGATGTTCACAGTAGCACAGCAGGTGTTCACAACAGCCAGAAGGTAGAAACAGCCCAAATATTCATTGTCAGATGAGTGGATTGACAACAAAACGCACTCATTGATATAGGCATACAATGGAATATTATTCAGTCTTCAAACAGAATGAAATTCTGACACATACTACAATATGGATGAACCTGGAAGATATTATGTTATGAAATAAGCCATGGTACAGTTCCACTATTGTGAGATACCCTGAGTGTATTATATACCAGAGTATATTATATGAAGTACATATATGGTACATTATGACGTTTATGTGAGGTATAAAGAAATAACTTCACAGAGATAGAAAGTATCATGGTCTGAGGGCTGGTCACATAGGTCAGCGGATTAAAGTGCCTGCTTAGGCAGACTCAGAGACCAGGGCTTCGATCCCTGGCCTGCCATGCGGCCCCGCCCCCAGGGCTCGCTGAGATAACAATTGAGACTGGGCGTAGTTATGCATGTGCCTGTAATCCCAGGCTTTGGAAGCTGTAAACAGGAGAATCACTACCAGCTGGAGCTGCTAAATACACAAAACCTGTACTAAATACATACATACATACATACATACATACATACATACATACATACATACAGTACCATGGTGGATACCAGCAGCCAGCCTGAGGGACAAATGAAGAATTACTGTTGAATGTGCACGGAATTTCAGAGTAAGATGATTTCAAAGTTCTACACGTGGGTAGCTGTGACGTGTGCTCAACAATGTGAGCCACTTCACATCACTGACCTATATACACTTACAATGATTAAAAGGCTAAATTTTACATTCTGCCTACTTTACCCCAAAAAGTCAAAAACATTTAAACATTACTCTGTCAGTGAGGCTTTCCTTGGATGTTCTTTCTGAAATTTCAACTCTCACCTCTGAGTGAAAGTTACACCTATTCATTTTCTTTGCATTTTTTTTTCCCTGTGTTTACTATTATCTCATGGGCTAGTATATTTAGTGTTTTGTTCACTGTGGTCTTCCCTATCACCAGCAGCAAATTCTAGAACATAAACTCACTAAAGGTAGAGATTTTCGTCTGTTTCCGGTTGTATCCTAGAACCCAGAGCAGTGTCTGACAGAACAAACATTTCATTAGCTGACGGGTGTGGGTGGGGGGCTGGGAATGAGCATCTTCAGGCATCTCTAGGGAACTCCCAACTCCCCAGGGGAGCTTTGGCCCTAGAGAGGGGCCCGGCCCCTGGAGGTACTTCAAGGTTTTCCCATCCCAGCTACCAGCCCTCCCACGCTGCTTAAAGAGCTGCTCTATTAGATTAGGATTTTGGCCTCTAGAAGGACAGGGAGTTCATGGGAAAGGAGCTCATCAGAGCCCAAAGGGAGGCCAGGAAGCATCCTCTGATCCTGCTGTAAATGATTCCCCATCTTCTGGAGAAGGTGGCTGATGAGAATGTCCCCAGCAGGAGCAACTGATAGGCCGGGCTCCAGGACCTAAAGCCAGCTGAAAGTCTGACTGGGAGTTCACTGTGTGTCAGCTCCAGGCTGCAGTTATGGGACCAGTGAGAGAACTGTTCTACTTCTAGGACCATCTTAGAGAGGACACGGGGGTGGGGGGGGGCACACTTGTTCTTTGTCTTCAAGGGATTTGACACCTAATATTCCTCTCTGGATCTATCTCTTAAGAAATGAATGAGGGTCTAGGCGAGGGGTGAGAGAGCTCCTGTGGCCCCTGGCTCCCTCTAAATGCAGATGCAGTCCTGGAGAGACTGAAGGAATGATGGCTGTGGGCTGAGGGAGACCCTGCTGGGTGGGATCACTTCTCTCAAGCCCCCGAGCTCAGTGACTCAAGTCAAGACATCCAGGAAAGAGCTACGCTTTCCTTCCGTGGCCAAGCGCTTGCTCATGGAGCCTCCCAGTTGCTACCCCTGGGCAAAGCACCAGGGATACCAGCACACCAGATGTTATCCCCATCCTCACAGAACATGTGGCGGCCACTATCAGAAAGGGGCTCAATGGGGCTGGGGCCGCCAGTGAATGAGTACCGTGCTCAGGAGGCTACAGAACAGCACTCACTTCTAAAAAGGGAACAACATCCAGGCTTTAGGGGCTTGCCAGGTAGCTCAGTTGGTTAAAGCATATGATTTGGCAAACTCGGGCTCTGGAGACCGTGGTCCAATCCCCACCCCCACATGGAGCATGAGACCTGCCTTTAAGCCAGCCTCAGCCAGCCCCACCCCCAGAAAAGAAAAAAAATTCTAGGCTTTGCCCTGAATATGACGATTCAGTAGGTGCAGAGAGAAAAGACAAAACTTACAACCCAAGAGAGAACACATCCAGCGACTCCATGGCCACTTCCAGAGCAGCAAATACAGGAACTCCAAGTCTACCAGGCTGGGCTACAGGGAACAGGAAGACTGAAGAGACTACGGGTTAGATCATGGGAATCTTAGGGTCTCCATCAGCATCTGGACTGTTCTATATTTTTCTTTTTTGTTGTTGTTCATACAGGGCCTCATTACACAGTCTGGACTCAGAGTGATGATGATCCTCCTGTCTCAGCCTCCCCAGTGCTGGGATTATAGATGTGAACCACACCCAATTCTGGGGCAGACATGGCACACCTGGGCTTCCGGAGCTGGCACCACATGAGGTGTCAGGGTTTAAACTCAGGTCCTTGCACTTGCCAGGCAGGCGCTCAGACTACTGAGCTATCTCCCCAGCCCTGGACTCTTCTATAGTCTAGATTCTTAGCAAAGATCCGATATAGTCAGATATGAGATTTAGAATTTTTTTTTTCATTTTATGTATTTGGTATAGGGTCTCACTATGTAGCTTGGACTCACTGTGATCCTCCTGTTTTTAGCCTCCCCATTTCTGGGATCACAGGCATTCGCCATCACTCCTGGGTTCAACACACCCCAGGGGCAGGGCCAGCACAGCAGGATCAAACCCTGGTCCCTGCACTTTCCAAAACAGGTGCTTAGTCCACTGAGCTATCTCTCTAGCCTTTTTCTTTTCTTTTTGTTTTCATTTATGTATTCAGTCTCACTACACAGCTGGGACTCATAGTGATCCTTCTGTGAGATGTAGAAAGTTCTTGACTGCTTTGTAAAGGATGGCTGGAGAGGAACAGGGAGGAAACAAGTGCTCACTGGATCCATTGGACAGTTACTGAATAATTTAGGGAATAAACGAGGGTGGCCAAGGCTTGTATGGCACTGGAAACTGGTGATTTTCCCCAGAGAAATGAGATGTATTGAGGTATGGGTAAAGAATGGGCAAGAATGGGCTGGGGAATGCTAAGCAGATGGCAGTCCCAGTGCCTATGTGTGGCGTGAGGAAGAAGAAATACAAACTGCCTTGCAGTGCTCAGGTGAAAGTCTGCTGGAAACCCATGAAGTTCTGGAGCTCAGAAAGGAGGTCCGAGTTGAAAATATGGGGTTCAAAGCCATCTGTACTCAGGCGGTAACTGAAATCATAACCAGAAGCAATGTTGCCTGGAAGAAGTATAGTTAAGGAAGCACTCCAGGGAGTATCACACCTAGAAGTGGAGTCAAGAGGGACAGGCCCCAGTGTTATCGTCAGGCAGAAGAACCAGGAAGACCAGCCCTAAGAGTGAAGAGGCCAGAGGACCAGGCTCAGGTGCTGTTCATCAACTATGGGCTTAGGAGACTTTGACTGTAGAACTGTCTCCTCACTTAGGAAGCTCAGGTGACCTCGGCAACTTCCCGTTGGTCAGAGATCATTGCGAAGCGAAGATGAGAGGGGGCCCTGAAGGTTATGTCCCCTGTCCTTCCTTTTTAGCCTGTTCATTTTATATGCACTAGGAGCCCACATGGGGGCTGAATCTTACCTCTCATGGGTGAAATAGGGGCAACAGGTACATCTCAGGGATATTAGGAAGCAGAAGTGAGAATCGTGTATGTAAAACGCAGCCAGTAGAGTTCCCAGCACATAATAGAGACACCACGGTTCGCTCCTTGAACAAATACCCGCTGAGTGTTTTCCATGTTTTTAGCCTCAGGGAGTACTAAGATGGATGGTGCATGAGTCTCTGTCAGTGAAGGGGATGGCAGCAAGAGACAGTGCCTCTGTAGTGAGATCAGTTTCCTGGAGCCACAGCACAGAGTGCTGTGCAAAGCCCAGGACTCTCTTCTGATGGGCTCTCCCCAGCCCTCGTTAATATGGCTGGGAGCACCAACTTAACCTCTCTGAACTCCACGTTAATCTCTAAGATAGAGAAACTGTAATGACACCTGCCAGATGTTCCCTACTGTGAAGACATTCATGGGTAGAAAAGGTGGTTGAAGGGTCCAAAATCAGGACATTTATTTCATGGACGCTGGGAATTTAGAAGAGAAGCTGTGGTAGAGCCCAGAGGTAAGGGAGACAATTAGGGAAGAAGAAGCAAGCAATCTACCAAGAGCACAAGCCAAGATTGCTGCCCTCTGGCTCCCACGGCCTCTTCCGCCCTATCACGATGAAGGGGAGCTGTGGAGGGCTTCTCAAACCAAAAGGGAAAACAAGTGCATTCCTGAGATTAGCAGAGACAGAAATGAGCCCCAGAGCCTCCTGTTCCCATGGACCCAGCCTGGGGCAGCCCCAGGAAAGGGCAGAGCAGCGGGTGGGAGGAGGCCAGGCATTTTGAAGGAGCCACACCTGTGAACGGCACCCTCTGCCCCCCACCATGGCTCCAGGGACCACACTTTGGGCCTTCATCCTGTTTCCCACGGCCCAGGCTCAGAGCACAGCTGGCTCCTGCAGACACTTGCCAGTAGCTGGGCTCCCTCAGCCACCAGCACTCGTCTAGGTCTCCCAAGAATCAGAGCCTGCTTCAGGCCCAGCAGACACAGAAAGCATGAACAGCAACATGTCACAGCTCTAGACTCCCCAGATGAGTCCCTGTGTGCCCTGCAGAGAGGACTGAATAGATGGCCATACCGAGTAGCGTTGGAGGACCCAGAGCGAGGGAACCCTGAGTCATGCAACTCCACAGGGGCAGACCCCAGATCCCAGATCACCAGGTGAGCGCTCATGGAGATCATCATGCTGGCCTAGAGGTCCTGGCACCCGGGCTCTCTGGAGATGAGCTCTGAGGTTTGAAAACTTGAGCCTGACTCCTGTCAGCTGTCTAGCCCAAGCAGTTCCTGGATCATGGAGTGCTTCACTCTACAAGAGGTACGAAGGCTTCCCCAGCACCCCACAGCATAGTTATGCAGCCCTATCCCACAGGATGAAGTTCCTTGGCCTAGATTTCACCTACAAGAGTGTGCCTCCTCTGCCACATGAGAGCCCATCTTCAAGTGTTGCCAGCTCTGGCAGGGCTGCCATTCTGTCTGTTCTGGAAGGATAAGTCAGGAAGCTCCAAGGTCCAGGCAGGCCCCCAGCTTTCCCCTTTCTCTCAGGTAGCTCCCTCTTCTTTCCTTCTTCCCTTTCTTACCAGCAGCCCCTGCTTATTGACATGAGTTAGGGCAGAACTTGCACAGTTACAAGAAAGAGATGAGGGGCTGACTTAGTATACTGGTTAGAAGGGGACATTATCTTGAGCAGTTGGAATGAGGGACAGGCTACAGTACACCAAAGGTCAGGCTGGGCTTCTCAGGGAGCATCCTTGTGCCTGTGAGGAGGTTAGGCTGGGCAGCTGGAAGCACCCACTAAGGCAGCGGTGACCAAGGCAGATCCAGCACGGAGCAATGGAGTAGCAGGAACACATGGCCCCTGGTTGCACTGCAAGCAAAGGAAGGGTTTCTACATTTACCTCCCCTAGACCAGGCAGTCAGGCCTTGAATTCTTTAGACACTAGAATAGGAAGAGTGAAGAGAGATAAGTTATACGGAAATACTATAAGTGAGGTTTGTTCTTAGATCCTACATCCATGGACACAGTTAGAAAGTAAGGAAGAGGGAAGTGGAAGAATAGGGAATAATAGAAGAAGGGAAAGAGCTAAAAGGAGGGGAAGAGGAAGAAAAAGAGGAAGCGGGGGAGGGGAAGAGATCCCAGGATAGAGGTCACAGATGTGTGCATCAGGAGCCATGCCTAATAGTATACACAGCCCTGAAAGTGTCAGGACTCTGGAGAGCGTGGCCTAAGACATCCAGACTTTATGCACCAAGTCCTGCATTTTTGCCAGCTCAGAGAATGTGGCCAAGCTTGCTGTGGAAGGATGGGACTGAGGTGATAAACTGGCCAGAGCTGCTGTCTTTGAATGGATCAAGCTAGCAGGTCCACCTGGCCATGGGACTGCAAGCAGGAGCTTCCCCCCTTGAGCTTCCTGTTTCTATAGTACTGGGCTCTTGCTCCTCTCAGTGGGGAGAGGAACACAACTCACGGTGACCTGTCAAGTCCTCAAGTTTGGTAAATCCATACACCACTGTTTGATCCAACCAGTCACTGGATTGTTGTTTTGTGCACTTTGGTCTACTTCTTACTTAACACAAACTTTTAAACAAATTTGCTATCACAATAATAATCTGAAGAGATTATAGTAACATAGCACACTGAATATATGTATCTGACTGTCCCTCCACAAATGACCCAGCCAAAAATAAACCGAAAAACAAACTTGAAAGCAGTGAAAAACATGAAGAAATTACAGCAGTTATCGGAAAGCAAGAAGAGCACTTGAAAAGCATCGCGCAGCTGGGACTAAGCTGATGAAGTGACATTAGGCAAGCCCCTCCCCCAAGGAGCCACTGTTAGAAATGGCCCAACCTTGGGGGAGGGTGGCTCTAAACTAACAGGTGGTGAGCATGAGGAGTAGAAGGAAGTGATCATCAGGGTGGTAGTGACACACATAATAGCCATGCACATGAATCTCTTTCCTCTATTCTTCATGCTAAACAGCAGATTGCAGAAAACTTGCCTCCACACCAAAGCCAGAGCATAGACCACAGAAGTTTAGCATGAGATCTAGAATTCTTGCCTAGGTTACAACATACCAACTCCACGCACTTTTGTTCCCCCAAACTCACTTTGACTTGCCCATCTATAAGGAAATTATTAGAAGCAGGTTGATGGGCATATAGCAAACAACAGTACAGTATTTCTAATACATGCTGGGGGGCTCAAAAAACAGTACACAACAACAACAAAAAAAACACAACATATGAAAAAAGTCATATAACTAAAAGGAAAGACGACATAAATTGAAAGTGAAACTAACATCCTCAGTAGAATAATAGACTATATTGTCATGAAAGAAGAAAAGGTAATCAAAAGCCCTGATAATAGAAACTATGGCTGCCAGAATTTAAAAGTTCAATTTAATGTACTTAATTCCAGAAAGGGAAAAGCTGTAAAAGTAAATCGGTGTGGTAAGATTGTGCTAATCTCTGCTTTTGAACAATAGCAACAAAAGACCAGAAAGCACTTTTTAAAAATTAAAAGATATGATATGTAGACTTAGAAATCACAGTATCTGGCTGCCTAAGGGGAATTTAGAAGTGACTAAAAAAAATAAGGGAGGGGAAGAATTTCAGAGGAAGGAGAAGACCACCCCCCAAGAAGGCAAGTCTAGCCTTATTTTCTGAAATCTGCCCCAGAGTCACCCCTGCAGTAAAAGAGGGCTAGCAAGACTCAAACCAGTGGATGGACTCTGAGATAACTCCACCATCCCAAGGTAAATGAGGATGTTTTCAGTGTATGTTGCAAAAAGGAGACTGCTCTAGCACTCAGAGCATAAGAGCACCAGCCTTGTAGATGCGAAACAGAAAAGGGAGAGAGAAGTGTTGGACCACACTTTCATCTCTCCCACAATGCTCTGGGAATATCATGGTTTGACTCCTGTGAGGCAGAAGGGTAACAGCCAGACAATATGAAGATCGTCTTCAAGTTCCCATTAGGGTATTGAGTAGTTAAAAACCTATTGGTAAAAGCACTGGATGAGTCTTCTAGCAGATGGTCCCTCATTACCTGCTACAGCCTTCTGGCTAACTGGTGCAATTGAGAGAAAGTTGGGTTTGAAAGTAGCAGTGCCAGGTAAAGATAAATGTTATACTATCAGAGGCCCCTCGGCCTGTGGTACATCCATTCCTTCTCCCTTGTCCTGGACACACAGCAGAGGCAGAAGGCTTTCTCTCCAGCTTCATCTCTCAGTGCAGATAGCCACTACCCCAGGGTGTAGTTCTCTAAGGACAAATACAGAGGAGCTTAGGAATGTGACTATCATTAAGAAAAGACAGACTGAATAATATCCACCAGGAGAAGCATCACTGTGAACATAAAACAAATTTTAAAAATAGGTATATTAAATTTCTTCAAAGACATGTTGAAGATCTTAGAAAGAAAAAAAAAATAGGAAGTAGAAGTCACAAAGAATCAAATGAAAATCCTGGGAATGAAACATATAGTATTTAGAATAAAGAACTTGCTGATATGTAAAACAGCAGAATAGATAGAGCTGAAGACACTATCAGTACACACCATGATCAGACTGAGGCACAATCCCCAGATGGCAATAAGGAAAAGTTCGGAGCTTCTGAGGACAGAAAACACAATGTAATTCACAGAAAATAGGGAGGAAATAGAACAAAAATGAACAGAGGAAGAAATACATGAAAACCAATGTCTGAGATTTTCTTGTGCTTCCAGGGATAAACCTCAGAGGGAACAACTGGAAAAGTGAAATGATGCTAATAAGGAAAACAATTTTTCATGTTAATAATAAGAATAAAGGGCAGAAAAAGAAAACAATGCAAAGCAGATGAACAAAAAATCCAAGTTATCTATAAAGAGAAAGAACCAGTTGACAGTAACCTTCTCAATAGCAATTCAAGATTCAAGAAAGCATTATTTTCCAAGAGTCAAAGTAAAATAACTTGAATACAGAATACTAGATTCAGAAAAAGTATCATGTAAATGTGAGGTGAAATAACGACACTTTCAATAATTTAAGATTTTATGGACTTCGATCCACACAAACCCTTACTGAAAAAATTCTTGGAGGACATATTCAGAAATAGATAAAAAGGTACAATAATTCTCTGGAGAATTCCATGCATAAGAAAGATTCTGTAAAATACAGACAGGCTTGACAGATATAGGAGCACTGACAGGAGGATACAGGGTAACACATGAATTTCAGAAAAATAATAAGTAAGTTTTTAGAGTATGTCCCACGCAATATTCAAATTTATCTAAATGTCCTACATTTTATGTGGCAACCTTAGATATGGGATATAAGTATTGATCGATAAATTTTAATATCTAACTGTAATCTAAGTAGTTAAATCCCTAATGAAATAAAAAGGATATCCCTGAAACTGCAGAGCTAAAATTCCTGATAAAATATATGGTAAGGCGCAGAGGAAGAACCCAGAAGAAAGTATGAGATTATTAAGGGAATTGTTATACTCAGGAAGATGCTAAGATGATACATTACAATGGAATATTACTCAGCTATAAAGAATAATAAGCTGGAAGACTTCATATATAAATGGGTGTATATTGAACATATACTCATTAGTGAAATAAACCAGACCTACATGTGTAAATATCGTATAGTCTCCCTAATATAAGAACTCTAAATTTTGTCTTTCCTTACTAATATCAATTGGAAGGTGTGTCATGCCCACAACCTGTGCTCTGTATAACTATTGTGAGGACAATATGCAGTGAGTCAACTGTTAAAAAAAAAAAAGTGATGTTTATTGAAAGTGTTAATGTTTA
This sequence comes from Myocastor coypus, assembly GCA_004027025.1. NCBI lineage: Eukaryota > Metazoa > Chordata > Mammalia > Rodentia > Myocastoridae > Myocastor > Myocastor coypus. The sequence goes on along the minus strand of PVJA010001387.1, from coordinate 53,222 downwards.
ATTGTTTGATTGATCTTATTGATATAGTTATATCTATTATTCTGAACTGATCTGATGGTGAAAATATGTAATACAACCACTTTTAAATTTAAATAAATAAATATTTTGAATTTAAAAAATGATACATTAGAGGTAGCCAGCATAATATACTATGTCCAACATTCATACCAACAGGAGAAATTTATTCTGTGTAAGAGAAATTGGGAAAGGAGATAAAAGAAATAATATGAAAGGACGGTAAACAGAAAATAAGAACTGAAATAATTGGAGTAAGTCCTGCTAAAGTAATAATTATAGTAAACTTGGTACTCAAAATTAGATTAAATTCATCAATCAAAACACATTCAGAATTCATTTCTTTATAAATAAAATAAAACATTGCCCAGAAAAAAACTCAAATAGAAGGGCTACTGAACATTGGAAAATAAAGGCTTGGAGAAAACAGTAAATAGAAACAGAACATAAGAATGTCAGTTTTAGAAGACAAAAAAACTGATAAAGAGAAAATAGCTATGCCTTAGTAAAGTATTGGGAGCCACAGAAGCCAGGAATTTGATCAAGTGTGTGTAGGTGGGACTGAGCCTCGGTGCCTGGAGCAGAAAGCTGCCCCAGGGCTGAGAAAAACATCCTGTCTGGTTCAGGCCAGCTATTGGTTGCTGGGTAGCCCTTGTAGACGTATAAATAAAGGATCATTTCTGTGCACATTGAGTTAGTCTTTCCCATCAGGCAGACTGATGACCACCTAGCCCAACTTTTCGTCTTAGTCTATCTTTCTCATTCCTACCACCGTGTCTCCCCAGGGTTGAACCATTCGCAGTAAGATCAACGGATCCCTATATTTACAGATCCTTACATTTGACGGCTGCAGGAACCCCAGTACAAGGTAAATGTGGGCAGAGCAACCACTTTCAAATAGCATGCACAAGGGGGCGAAGTGGAGTGGTTAGAGCCAGCGGTAGTCTGCACCGGTGTGCATTGACACTGGGCTACTAGGTGTAAAACTTGGGAAAGGGGCTCACTAGGGCCAGGAATGGATTCACTAGTACCAGGAGGGCCTCACTAGGGCCAGGAAGGGGCTCCGTAGGGTCAGAAAGGTAACGAAACACCAAGAGAGAAAGAGGATTTAGAAAAGCGTAACAGACTTGATTGCATTAATGATGGGACAGTTTCAAAAGCCGTTGGTAGTAATAGTTGTATATAGATGTATATAAACATGTCTGTTTTTTTTTGGGGGGGGGGTTGTATTTGTGCTGTTTTCTAAGATTATCATAAAGGACTTAATGTGGAGAACTGTTTGAAAATCAAGTCCCACATGGGACAAGGAGGATAGAGTAAATGTACAGCAGGTAGAGCTTAAGCCCTCTAGCTTTGCTCAATTAGAGGACAAAAGAAAACATTCTTCTAAATCGACAGGCAGAGGCCCAGCAGGATGGCTCAGTGGTCTAAAGCGCCTGCTTAGGAAAGCTTAGGCAGCTTCAGGGACCGCGGTTCGATCCCCGGCACCACATGCTGTGCCAGCCCTGCCCTGAGGGCAGGCTGAGCCGGCCATAAAAATAAATCAACAAACAAAAGATCTGAAACAAGAAAAAATAATAAATAAAATTTTAAAAAATTCTTTAAATAAAATCAATCAATCAGTCAATAAATCGCCAGCCATTGATTCCAAGCAGCACAGTGCTGCCGGGGCTAGGGCGCAAACTGGGCTTCAGGAGGCTTCTGTGCTCTGGTCTTTGGCGAACCCAGCTGGGCTTCCCCAGCTGCCTGCAATCTTGTTTGCCTCATCCAGCCTCAGAGGCTGATGCATATCATCAACTAAAGTCCTGTATGTCTGGTGCTATGTAGGGGGCTCAGGAGTATGGTAGCCTGTGGCCTTGACTTTGGCTATTTGTGTTGCTGGCATCACAAATTTGTTAGGCTTAAGATAGTGTTTATGGTTAATATGTGGAGAAAACAGAAGCACTCAATGGGTTTTATAGAGTCACAAGCTGCAATCCTGACCCAGGCAGCTCAGGAAAATTTCACCGAGTCACAGATTGAAACTAAATTGTTGGTCTTCATCAATCCCTATCCTTTAAAATCTTAAAATAATTAACACAAGCTGTTGGTACTTATGCCCCTACTGCTCCCTTCACCTTGAGTTTAGTAGAAATGCTACAACCGACTATGGCCCTAAATAAGTTCAAAGAAATACCTAAAACAGGTTTAAATCCAGTAGACTATTGTGGAAAGAATATACAGATAGCAGGAAACAGGCAGGAAATGTGACAATTTAACAATCACAAAGGATTTGCTAATTAAAAAGGATACCTTTGATAGCACAATCAACTGACCTTGACATTGCAACTATGCAACAAACTAAGAGCTCTACCTTTAGGGCCTGCCTAGAGGAAACTCCTGAACAAACCTTTCCAATATTGTGCAGTAGGTTTGTTAGGAGCTACTGAAAAGATTGTCAGTGACAGGCAAGCTAACAAAAAAATAGTTCAATAATTGGCCTTCAAATAAACAATGTTTAAGTAGAAGACACTATTTTAAGTTCTACAAAGATAGACATACAGCAACAAAAAAGAAATTCTATCAGTGGAAGGGACCCAGTCCACTGCTAACCTGGGGGAGAGGGTATACTTGCATTTTTCCAGAGAATGCTGACTGATCTATTTAGGTACAAGAATGTGCTGTCAGGCTACACCATGATGCCAGATCTGAGAAAAAAAAAGTTAACAAGGAGGCCAGATCCAACCAAAGGTAGAAGGAACTAACAAAAGAGACATCTAAGGTTTAAATGGATGGTAAAATATATAATGATAGCTGAACTAAATTTTACTAAATATATGGCATAAATGTTATTTAGAGAGGAGAGATTTTTACTTTTTCAAAAATTTTCTGATAAGAGATCTGTTTATTGATAACAAAATCTGACTAGACTAGTTACCATTATAAAAAAAATACAACAGAGTATAAATTAATCTGGCCACATGTATAGTTGAGTACACTCATAATATAATTTTGTAAAGATGGTCATTTGTGTGTACTGTGTTGCTGTCTGTGTGTGTGTCATTATGTGAACAGCTGTTCCCCCTTTTGTACACACAAATGACCATCTTTACAAAATTATGAGTGTACTCTGTTGTATTTCCTTTTAAAAAGAGATAAGCATACTAAGGAAACAAGTTACTAGGACAGTTACAGTATTAATACATTGTTTATTGTTGTCTTCCTAGTAGTTATTCAGAGTAGAAGACACAGGCATGATATCTTGTCTATACAATATTAGCACAAAACTTTCTTTTTAATGAACTAAGTGAAACTAATTGTATAATCATCTTGCATATACATATTTTTTCTTTCTTCGGAAAATTCAGTATAAAAATATCAGGAAATTATATGAACAACCAGTTATTCACAAAGAGGAAACTGATATAGCTATAGTATTTAGTGATTACAGAAATACAAATTAAAACAATGAGACATTCTTACATTCTTCCTAGTAGAAAACCGAACAACAGAAATGTTAACTGAGTGTCAGAATATGGAGACATCTATTCACTGGTGGTGGAGCATGCAGTGATGCACACATTGGTGGGGAAGAAATCTGGCAGCAGTTAAAGTAAGAAAATCTATAACAGACTCAGAAATAGCACTCCTGGATGCATAGTTCAAGAAATTCTCATATCTGGCCATATAGGGGCATATGTGAGGCTATTCACATCATCTCCTTTGAAGGATAAAGGATGGAGGCAGCCTAGGTGTTCTTCAGTGGAGGATGCAATGCTTCGTAGCAAATAAAGCAATGGGCTGACAATTCCACATTTACGTACTGCCTGTTCACAGAGCAATATGAATAGGTCTTTAGAAACAATTGCTCGGTGAAAAGCACAAAAATAAGCTCAGTAATAAAACACCATCTGTGGAAATAGAAAATATCTTAATTAATAACTCTACATATAAGAACATTAGAAATTTCAGACATTTGGACAGAAGGTAAAACAGTTGAGGAAACAAGGAATAAATAAAATGAGAGGATCCCCAATTTGGAAATGACAATGTTCATGAACTGAGGAGATTGATAAAGTGAGTCCTCTGCACCTGAGGCCTAGAAAAAGAGAAGAAAGGAGGAAGAGAGAAAAAGGAGAGAGGAAGGGAGAGAGAAGAAGGAAAGGGAGAGAAGGAAGAAGGGAGGGAGGAAAGGAGGGAGGGAGGGAAGGAGAGAGAAGAAAGGAAGAAAGGATATACATCAAAAGCATCTGAAAGGGAATCATTGGAAAGAGGAAAGATGCAATTGAGGGTTTGTGATAAGAAAGAAACAATGGGAAACTTAAATGGGAAAAATTAGAGCAATGGCATTCAAGATTATGATAAACCCTACACTAGAAGTTTGAGGCAAGCAAAAACTATAGCAATACTAGAAAATAATTTCCCAATATTTAAGGCCCTAAAGACTTTCAAACCAGGGGTAAGTTAACTGAAAATAAATATCACTTAACACAGTAATAAATAAATTATATCTCATAGTTTAAAATTCTTTTTAGTTCTAGACGCTCCTAGAGAGAATAGGTAAAATGTAAAATAAAAATTATCTTAATGGGAGACTTCTTATGAGTACCATTTAATACAAGAAACAATAGAGAAATAACTGTTAGTTTTTAAGTTAATGATATTATTAAACAGTTAATAATAAATCAGGACTAGGGGTGTAGTTCAGTGCTAGAATGCACACCTAACATACATGAGGCCTCGGGTTCAATTACCAGCAGCACCACCAACTTATAATAATGATAGATAACATAAAAGACTCCAACCTAAGTTCTATACCTAACCAAACACCTCAGTATTATTAAATTAACCCTCCAACAAACCCACTCACAAAGAAAGAACACGTTGAGGACAATAAGCATACTCAGCTCCATAGAAATGCAAATCAAACAGACAATCTTTTTGTTTCTCATTTATCAGATATGAAAGTGGGCTACAGATACTAAAGAACCCAGAAAGCTATTCTACAAATCTCTAAATAACAGCTGAAGAAGGGACCCCAGATCAAAGGGGAATTTAATGGAAAAAGATGTTGCCAATTCTAGGTAAGGATAGAATAACACTTTATATATCGACAATGAAAATTTACAGTCTGCCAAAGATAAACAGGGCACTGAGTATCAATACAACAAAAAGCACAAGATAGAAACATACCAGAGAAAATGAGAAAATGTCGTAAGTGAAAACTTAAAACAAGTTGATATATTTCAGAAATTAAAATGTAATAAATTAAAATGCCCTTTAAAAGTCAGTAAGTCTCAAATTAGGTTAAAAAACTAGAAAGCTAACTAAGCAATGAAAAAATAATAATTTCTCCTCACCCTACAAGGAACCCTCTGACAAAGAACATGTCAAGGGCAATAAGGATACTCAGCTCCATAGAAATGCAAATCAAACCAACAGGCAATTTTTTTGTTTTTCATTTGTCAGCTATTTAGATGTTTTAAATGGATAAAGAAGAGAAAGGGGCTCTTTCAGATGAAGTGTGATTTTTAAAAAGGTGAATATTTAACTTTCAGGACTATTTTAGTAAAAGATGTCTAGGGATATAGCTCAGCAGGCATAAGTGCCTGCCTGGCAAGTGCAAGGTCCTGAGTTCAATCCCCAGTAACACAAAAAAAGCAATCATATATTTTAGCAAAAGACATATTGTTGTTAAACTTCCTTAAGATATTTCCCCTTGATTATAGCACACTTATCCCATCTTTCTTGCCACTTTCTGAAGTGGTTCTGGAAGTCCTCTTTCGTCAGTGTCTTTAATTGCACTGCTATGGCTGCCTCGATGTCCTGAGTGGATTGAAGCCATTTATCTTTCATGGTCACTTTGGAGAACAGACAGAAAGCAGTACTGTGCCAGAGGCAGCAGATGAGGACACGCTGCGGTATTTTCACGAGCCTGTCTTCTATTGGATGCTACTTGGCAGCAGCATTCACTGTCATAACACATTTATTTTATGTCGCTAAGAGTGGCATGTAAATAGTACATGAGAGGAGGGCAAAATCTGGTAAGGCTGTAATATTTATATTCAGCAATTCAGAGATCCAGTATAATAACACATACTTGAAGGAAATGCCTCAGTATTATTAACAATATGGGACAGCACAGCCAGTCTAGAGAAACATCTGGTAATGCACTTGTACAGTGATATACTTTACAGCACTGTTCATAATGGTGAGAAATGAGATATTAGAGGAAACGCCCATCAATAAATAAATACAAACTGGGCACAGTGGCACAGGCCTAAAATCCCAGCATTCTGGTTCTAGAGCTAAAGCAAGATGAACCCCAAGTTCAAGCCCAAGCTGGAATTGTTTTTTTTACAAGCTGGAAACTTTGTATGACCCTGTCTCAAAATAAAAATGACCTAAGGATATAACAGTGTGAAAGTCATAGGTTCAATCTCCAGTATAACAGAGAGAGAGAAAGAGAGAGAGAGAGAGAGAATAGGAAAAAAGGATAAAGAAAGAGATGGAGAGGAAGGGAAGAAAGAAGGAAAGGCTTTTTCATTCCATTGTATAGTAAAAGTATATGTTTCTAAGAATGCCCTTTTAATGCTGATGAAAGAAGAGGGAATCAGGTGTTCATGAGCTGCATATACAACTACCAGGGAAAACTGAAAGCATAAAAATTTTATATTTATATCCTTTCAAATGTAGATAAATAATTGTGCATTATCTTTATCATACAGAGTGATTAAAATCTAGATGACAGGCCCAGAATGTAAGTGAGACCACCCCGGGCCCACCAGAAACTCATTCCATCCAGCAACCAGGCCTAGTGTGTGTCTGAGACTGTGTGGAGCCTGCCAGAAACTCATTCGACCCAGCAACCAGACCAAGCATGTGAGTAGGGTAACTCTGGGCCCACTGGAAACTCATTTGACCCAGCAATAAGGCCCAACATGTGAATGGAACTTCACAAATCAGACAGGCCCAGTGTGAAAAACCGCAGCAGAACTCCTGCAGAGAGGATTAAAGACAAGACCCATCCAGCTGACCCAGGAGCAGAACATCTTGACAGTGTGGCACAGCAGGTTCACCTCCAAGGGCTGCAGCAGGAAGAAGTGGAGCTCAACAGCCAGACCCAAGCTACATCCACCTGAATGAGTTTGAACTTGGTAGATCCAGATCTGGTGCTAAGGTAAGAACTCTACCAAAGGTCAGAAGGCAGGGCTACACAAAATGGCACAGAGAAGGACCAAAATGCATTCTCAGGTCCTGAGCCAACCCAGAACAAATACAGGGGGCAAACAACAGAAGAAATTGGAAATTTCACACCTGAAATTTCTGAAATAATAGTGTCTGATGTAAAGAAACAGCTACAGAAAGGTATAGAGAAAATCAGATCAGAAATAATTTCTGAAGTAAAAAAAGATATGATAACTATAATGAAGGAAGTACTAAGTGCTTCTAAAGAAGACCCTGATTTAAAAAAAAAAAAGTAGAGGAGAATAGAAAAATGATGGAATCCTTGAATGAGCAATATAGGAAAGTAATAGAATTCATGAAGCAGATTCAAAGTGCTAGACAAGAACTTAAAACCTCAATCACAAGCTGGCAAAACCGTGTCAATAAAAGTGAAAATAGACTTTCTGACCTTGCAGCTAAGGAAGAGGCAAGAAAAGATCTCTTAAAAACAGTTAAGATTGCCGGGCATGGTGGCACATGCCTGTAATCCCAGCACTCGGGAGGCTGAGGCAGGAGGATCAGTGTGAGTTCAAGACCAGCCTGGGCTACAAAAGTGAGCTCAAGGCCAGCCAGAACTGCATAGTGAGACCCTGTCTCAAAAAGACAAAAAAGAAAAAACAAAAAAAACCTAAGATGTAGGAAAAGATAATTCAACATCTATAAGATGATGCAAAGATGAACAACGTAAGATTAATAGGCATCAATGAGAAAGAAGGAATCAATACAAATGATATAAAAAGAATATGGGCAGAAGTAATAGCAGAAAACTTCCCAAATATAAAACAATGTGACATTCAAGTAACTAAAACATACAGAACTCCAAATAACATCAACCCAATTAAAACCACACCCAGACAGATAATAATCGAGATCCTGGAAATTCAGTACAGGAACAGTATACTAAAAGCTGCTAGAGAAAAGAAACAGATCATGTTTAAAGGAAAACCCATCAGAATATTAGCAGATTTCTCTTTACAAACCATCAAGTCAAACAGAGCATGGATCAAAGTACTTCAAGTCTTATAAGAAAACAAATTCTCTAGCCCTTCAAGGTCAGTTAGGACTTAGGGCATAAGAGAACCTGTGCTTTAAATCCTACAACTCTGGTTTCCCAAATTTTCTGTTTAAAGGGATTATGGGGCTACAGAGGAAAGGGATTGAAGATATACAGTGTACCTAAGGAGAATCACCTAGAGAAAAAACACTCTCGGGCTTTGACAGAGAGCAAATAGGTCAAGCAATGGCCATGACTCATCCAGATGGCTGACACTGACAACAGTTCTACAAAACACTGTACACGGTTTCCAACCTTGGGAGATACAAAAGTTCCATGTTTTGTTATACAGGTCTTGTTTTAACTTGCCCTTAACCACCCAGCAGAAAAGTCTAACTGCAAGGCATAAAAAATAAAGCTAGTTTAGTATGCTGAGCTATAAAAGGCTTAAATCAACACCTTCCATCATTACCAGTTTTCCCAACAACCCACTGTGATTATAGAACATTAGATTACGTATACAACTACTTTCTCTTAGTTCAATGAGAACTAATTTTTTTGTACCAATAATGGTTAGAAAAATACATAACTACTAGGAAGACAACAATATGCATTGTATCAAATACTGGAAATGTACTAGTGACATGTTTTGAAACTGTCACATTGTTATTTCTTAGTAAATGCAATTAAAAAAGAAAATTTCAACCCACACTGATATACCCTGCAAAACTCTTTCAAGTATAATGGAGAATTGAAATACTTCCTGGACAAAGAACAAGTAAAGAATTTCATGATAACAGCCAATCCTACACAGTTTACTAAAAAATATTCTATAGAGGGATCAAAATGACCACATCTCCATGAAGGAGAATGGAAAAAACCCACTAAATAGGGCAAACAATTAAACACAGGGGGAAAAGAGGTATACAAAAGCAGGCTTTCAATTATTCTTTTGTATACAGCAGCAAAATATATCCATCAGTATATTCTACAAATGGACTTCTCCTGCACCCTATTGGTCATGATTCTGTCTGGGTCTATAGGATGGATATCAAGGAAATAGCAGTAGCTTAGTTCCATAAGTGACACCTGGCCACCAGTAAGTATCATGGAGATTGTCCACATACATGACATACTAGAATTTTGTATGATATCCTAGCCCCAAACTGTTAGAAGTTCTGGTCATATATTTGCCATTCTACTATTTATGTTATGCTTTATTCTCAGTAACTCTTTACTTTCATGGAAACTTTCTGTTAGTCAATATCTTTGTATATATTAACCTATTCACATACTATGCAAGCACCCTGAGTTGATTAAAGCTTTATACATATGATACACAAAATTCTGGCCTCTAAGTTGGACTCATGATTTGATTTGAATTTTGGAGTATTGTTTTGAAATATTTACTTTAATGTTTAATTAATATTTAATTAGTTTTCTGAATATTGCTTAGGTATAATTTTTGTTTTTTGATTCATACTGTGTCTCTGACTAAGACATGGTATAATATTTTCTCCTAGTGGTAGAAAGTTTAAAAAGATATACACACACAAGAGAGAGAGCTAGAATAGATATATAGCTACTTTCTCTTGGTTCAGTGAGAATAAAAGTTTGCACTAATATTGTTTAGTCAAGACATCAAGTCTGCATCTTGTCCTCTGAATAACTACTACGAAGACAATATGCATTGTATTAATTATTGTAACCATCCTACTAACTTGTTTTGAAACTGTTTCATTGCTATTTTTCTCAATAAAATTAATAAAAATAATAAGTAAAATCTAGATAGCAAAATTCACTCAAATAAATGACAAATATGAAAACATCTTAAAAATTTTAAAGTATAAGATATCTCTAAAGTAGCACATTGAAATAGATGAGAGAATTTGGGGGCTTTCAGGTTAGCTCAGTGGTTTAAGCATTCACACCAGCAATCCCAGTCAGGCACAAGGGATGGCAGTTCAATCCCCAGGCCCACCCTTAAGGCAGCCTAAGCCAGCCAAAAAAGGAGAGAATTTGTACTGATAGATGAACAACTAGAAGAAGTGTACTAATACATGAATATCCCAGCATTCAGGAGTCTGAAGCAGGAGTAATGTTGTGAGTTCAAGAGCAGCCTGGGCTATGAAGTGACTTCCAGAGTACCTACACTGCATAGTGAAACCCTGTCCCAAAAAGACAAACAGGGGGGATAGGATCAAAATAGAACTGAAGTAGAAAAATATAAGTAAATGTATAGCTAATTACTGACTAATAGCTACAAAGAGAACTAACTTAATACTCAAAGCCTAATACTCATTTTCCTCAAACATAACTAAAACCATTTGAGAAAATAGATCATGTTATAGAAAAACGTTTCAAAATTTCAAACATTAAAAATAATATAGATCTTGCCTGACGTGGTGGCGCACGCCTGTAATCCCAGCACTCGGGAGGCTGAGGCAGGAGGATCGGTGCGAGTTCGAGACCAGCCTGGGCTACAAAAGTGAACTCAAGGCCAGCCTGAACTGCACAGTGAGACCCTGTCTCAAAAAGACTAAATAAATAAATAAACATAATATAGATCTCACTCATAGGTTTACTGGTGACTGGAAAGGGAAAATAAAGAAAAACAAAAGAGTTGTGACATTATCTAACATGGGCACCTATGGATCCCCAGGAGAAGGGCTGATTCTGGGCACAAAGGCTTTCTTCCTGCTTCAATTCCTATTGGAGCTCCTACTCAGAGCTGGGGCACAACTATGAATGTGACAGTCCCTTCTCTCGGGGAGTCAATGGTTGTGGAATAGGAGAAGAAGGCAATGGCCAAAGGTGTGGGGTACCATCCATAGGGCTGAAGACAGAGAATTGATCTAGAGATTCCATTTTCATCACCACATGCAGCACCAAAATAAACACCAATGCTTTCCTGGTTCGTTCTTAAAATCCAAATGCCTCTGAGAGGAGGGCAAAGTGGTTTCCAAACTCATGATGAAAAGGTTTTCCACAGACCAGAGCAATAGCATCGAGAGAGAGAGAGAGAGAGAGAGAGAGAGGAGAGAGGAGAGACAGACAGAGATAAAAAAGAGCAGCACTAAAGGAAGAGAAGCAATAGAACCAGGCTGGAGGAAGAGGAGAGAAAATGAAGATGTGGAAAGTGAATTCAGGAAAAGTGGGCAGAGCACCGCAAACCAAAATCCAAGATGCCATATTTACCTGGAGCTGATACCGTTTAGAAAACAAGGTTAGAATGACTGGAGAAAAAATCTTAAAGGGTTTCTCTTCCAGCAGTAATTGTTATGTTCTTGGAGAAAAATAGCAAGGGGAAAGGAAGAGGAGGAGAGAAAGAAAAGGGAGAGAGAGGAAAGAACTGATACTCTGATAGGTATCTTCACACAAGGGTTTGTATTAAGTACCATTCCCATCCCCAAGTCCTGCTGTATCTCTTCCTATTAGGGAGGATTTTCTGTGAAAATGTACCTGTAATTAGTAACAAGTGCTGGTTTTATTCTGAAGTTTTTTAGTGTTTGAAATATGCTATTACTTTTTGACTTGTTCAGAATCCCCCAACACTTCACTGTGTTCTAAGACTCAGCAGCACATGGGATAGGAAGATCATGGTTTGGTGGCCCTGAGAAGGACAGTGGGAGACTTCCTGCAATCAAGAAGGCAGCCCATCACGTCTCTTCATAAGCATCTTGATGTGTGGCTGCTGACATGGATTTGGTACTCAGAAGATATTTATGCATGTTTGTTAATGAACAAGTAGAGGAAGAAACAAAACACAGATGCCAGAAAAAAATATGACATGGCCTAAGTTCTTGGCTGCAGTCTAGATACTTTGGTTCCCAGGAAGTCTGTGACAATAATGTCACAGATCAAATCCCCTCAGATGAGAGCCCTGCAAAGGTCCCAGCAAGGGGCCAAAGGATCAAGCTGACTTTGTATGAGGGTTGGCATGAGGGTCCTAGGGCCAGAGGAGCTATGGGAGGACTTCCCATGTGGACATATACAGGCTCTAGGTTGGTACAGGGGTCAATGAAGTCTCAGAAGAAGGCAATGCGTGAAAGCAGAGGAGAGTCGAACGAGTTGTGGGTCTTTAAGTGTTTCTCCATGCTCATGTTTTTTTGATAAGGAATCATATGCTTTGATAAGGAACAGCCCCAGGAGGCACCGGGGCAATGAATTCATCTTGCTCTCCAGCTGCCTTTGCAGAAGAACTGATATTTTCTTCTAGCAAAGTAATGTTGTATGTGTTCAGCTAAGAATTTTCTTTTTTTTTTTTTTTTCTTTTTGAGACAGGGTCTCGCTATGCAGTTGAGGCTGGTCCTGCGCTCACTTTTGTAGCCCAGGCTGGTCTCGAACTCGCACCAATCCTCCTGCCTCAGCCTCCCAAGTGCTGGGATTACAGGCGTGAGCCACCACGCCCGGCAAGAATTTTATTTTCTAATGGAACTAAAAGCCTTATCACAGACAAAATCCACCCATCTAATTTAAGGGATGGTCAGAAGGTGGAGAATTGCTTAAATGGCAACAAAGCTATTGGAGAAACTGATTAAAGTCACACACATGTGCAGTTACAGACTGAAGTAAAAAAAAAAAAAAAAAAAACTCTCCTTGGAATAAAATCAAATGATTGCCTGGATCCTAAAGTGAAGTGATATTGTTCCAATTTTTTCTTTATCAGACAAAAGTAAAGGTCTTTCCATGTAGTCTTTTGACATAGAGTTAATTTAAAGAAGATTTGGGGATACGATGCAGGATCAGATGCCTTTGCAAATTCCTTGCTGTTTTCATTTGAAATCTCTCATTTATGCTCAGATTTCCAATTGGAAATCTAATGACTTTTTCTGTAAGGGAAGTTGGCAAGCTGGGTTGCTTTAAATATAAATTTCCCAAAGGTAAAAGATCAGACATCATTACAAAAATAGAAAATATTCCCATTGTCCTTTTGAGATGTTTCTCCTAGAAGACATGAGGATGTTTCTGAACAGCAGATGGGTTTTGGTAAAACAAAGTTGAAAAATATGTGAAACTCTTGACATTGGAACTACTTCCCTGAGCTGTGTCAAGTTTTGTGGCTGCCCAGAGTAACTGAGACCATTCTATTTGTGGCAGTGAGCTCCTTGGAAACTGCCTCAGCAATAGAAACTCTCCTCATCTGCTGCCTGGAAATTCTCACTTTTAACTTTAGGCAAATCCTTTACCCTCTGGGCCTCAGGCTTCCGATCAACCAAACAAGAAAGCTGATGTCCTTTAGAGGCTCTTCACATTTGGGTATTCTCTAATTTAAGGCTCGCTAACATATAAAATGGTTTTATATTCAGCTGTTAAGAAACTTTTTTTTCTTCAACTAGCATACTATCAGATTGCTGAGTAATTCTTCAAATCAGACATGGATCATCCAGAGCAATCAAGGAACCCACTTCCACGAGCAGCCAAAACTGACCTGAAATGATCTGCCTCTGTCCCACACAGCCTGCCAGGAGCCCAATTCAAAGAACCAATTATATCAAAGAATAAATAGATGCCTTTGTATAAGGAAAACAAACTCAGAATTGCTTTCGCATGCTAGTTAGGTGCACAGCTATATGTTTGCTGAAAACGCAATCATGAGTTGCACCTATCCCTCTTTCCAAATGGACAGGTGGTCTAAAGCAGTTTAACTTCCAGTGGAAGCCTTTTGGACCTAGAAGTGGACTACTTATGCCTGGGAATCTAGATCCTACACCAAGGCCTGACAAAATGTGTACTAACTATTCTGAATATATGGCCTAGTTACAATGAACAATCTAGAGCCCCTGTAGCAGGGGCTTGGAGCTTGAAGCTTAGAGCACTTAGAGAGGGCACAGAATGTAATGAAATTTAAGTTATTACCATTTAATTAATTAGCTTAGACTGTTTGTAGGTTAGCTTGAGAAGGAAATGCTGAAGGGAATTAAGGAAGCCTTCTTCCCAGCCCGCTTCCTGATGGATGCGGTGATCTCTGAGGACTTCCACACAGAAGTACACAGAGGTATCCAGGGGAGAGGGAAATAGTATTCTTTCTTACAGGCACATGCCTTCTTTGTCAGCCCGGCTCAAACCATACAATCAGTGTATTTGCAGGAAGCACCAGATGAATCTGTATGTGACTGTGTACAGGCTCCTTATGGGACAGTGATTTAGTAGACACACATAGGTTGTAGAGACAAAGAGCTGGGTTTTATCTTAGGTGTGGTGAAGGATGGCACTGCGGAACCTTATAACACTGACTGGCCATTTACTCTCTCTTCTAAAAGAAGGGAGAATCCTCTTCCCTCACAGGGATACACTGAGGACCTCAACTGTAAATGGCTGCAACTTACACCATTCATCCTTCTCCTGGTTACACAGGCCTATTTTACATTGGCTTCTCTCGGCCCTGTGGCAGGCAGGCTTTGTTTATTCTCTATAAACACAAGGAACATATTTTCTCAGTCAGCCTAAAGAAGCCAAACAAGTCCCTGCCAATGACCTCTGACCTTACCCTGGAATAGAGTCAAGGGTAATCACACACTGAGGTACCATGCACAGAAGCGAGGGAGAGTCAGTGCCGGGTAGAAAAGTCTGGGGCAAATGTTAGGACAGGACAGACAGGACTTCAAATCGGCTTTGCCACTCAGACATCAAGAATCCTTGAGTCCTGACAATCTTGGCCTTGTCAGACCCCACCAATGATGACTGGGGTTGGGAGAGTCAGGTTAAATTTCCTGACCTACTTGTCCCAGCCTGACTGGGGTCATTTCTCATTCAAACCACAAGTCCTAGCCAGCCATTGTGTCTGTGCAGGTATGTGTGCATACAAGCATGCGTGTATAGCATCACAGACTGACGGCTCCTTGGGCCAAAGCTACCTTAAACCTGCTAGCAAAAGGAGGAAACCCAGCAAAAGACAGCTGACATGTAGTCATTATTTGAAAACCAAAACAAAAAAAAACCTGCTTCAAATATTAGAAACACCTTTATGAAATAAGACCTAAGAAAATTCAATTTGGCAAACAAAACAGGAATACGAAAGGCCATAAAATACTAAAAACACTGAAATGTTAAGGCATATATGTTTAGACGATATCCAGATAGTGTACCAATATTGACCACATGAGGATTTTACTTTTTCAAATAGGATAATATTAAAATCCATAATCGCATAATCACTTTTGTATGTTGTACTTTCACTTTTGAGCCAGTTTCTTGCCGAGCTGCTACCCATCTGATGGGTCCAAACTGTTAGCCAAACAAAGGAATAGGAATAAGAAGTGGATGAAGTATTCTCACAAGCACTCCCACATAAAGTTTAAACTCGGAGGCCAAAATGCTGTCCACTAACTAAGCAAAACCTGGATCTTCACGACCTCTTCCAGTCTTATGGCTCTGTGCGGAGACAACACACTTTCTCGGCAAAACCAGCATCTTTGAACCAAACTTACCTTTTTACTTGGCCTCTAAGAATATCAGCACACCTAGGTTTCCACATTAGCACTGAGAAAGGTGATGAACAAGCTCCTAATTTTTGGTGCATGCTTGATGTTGAAAAAATATCAGCTAGTGAGGATTATTAGCTATCTCTGAATTGACAAGAATGCAGGATTAAATTTCTTTAAGGCAATTACACTTTTGATGACCCCTCTGCATATAAAACATGTTAGCTAATGGGGGTGCAGAGGGGCCGACTTAAGTGTTTGATCAGGAAATCCTGTGTGAGCATATTGGATGGAAATTTGATTAGTAGCCTTAGTGACGGGCGATCAGATCCTCTGGGTCTGCACAATCAGATCTGGCATGACTCGCCTTCTTGCCTCTTTGAAGGAGACGAACATTTGTGCAGAATCAAGACAGTGCTGGGTCCTTGATTTTTTTTTTTTTTTTTTTTTCTGGGTCCGTTTCTTTAAGTTATTGCAGACTAGAGCCTGAGAAGTACCTTTTATTTTCTTTTAATAATATGTTTGCAGTTACCTTAATGTTGAAGAATAAAATAAATTTGGCCTTTCCTTAAAAATCTGAGGGAAAAGGGTACAGAAAAAGAAAAACAGAGCCAGAGGGGAGCTAAGAGAAACTCATTGCAAGATTCACAGCAAAGCAACACACAAATGCTGCTAATCGTACTGGCTACATCGTGGCAAGGGGCCCCAGAGAATTCTCCCAGGGCCTCATTTTACTGAGAAGGCAGTTCTTGGTACCTGGCAGTGGCAGAGGGGATGGTTCAGGCTCCTGACCCAGGATGCCGAGTACCCCACACTTCTGCCTTCTCCATGGTACGAGTAAGAAAACCCAGCTCAGTTAGAAACCCCCCTCTCCCAGGGTGAGCCAGTGAAGCCTACACCCACGTTCCTTCCCTCCCCACCCAAAGCGCTTCTCCTAGGCCTCAATATTTTACTTTCCTCTACCAGCCTGGCCAAAGCAGCCTATGCTGAGGTTTTCTATCCATCTTGCCACACAGTTTTTAAACAACCTTCAGAAATGCAGATGAACACCTAGGTTTTATCTTCTATTTTTTATGTGATAATCACACAGCAAGGAAAAAAAAAATAATAAAAATGGGATTGATTTCACATCTGTTTCATCCCAGAGTCCTGTCTCATTTCTAAGAAAAATTAAAACAAGGTTGTGAGGAAAGGATGGGCTAAAGCCAGCAAATTTTATGGTCGAAAAAGATTTAAAATATAGTAATGAATTTACATTGTAAAAATTAGTCAATGTATTTGTTTAGCATGAGCAACAGGATCCTACTTCTATATCAGGTATATTTAGTTAGGCCAGCAGGTATTTTCCACAAACAGACTAAGACTCAACTTCAGCTAACAGTTGAGGACAGATTTAGGCTTTAAAATTTTTCTTTAAAAAAATAGTGTCAGACGTACACAAAGCCCCCCCCCCCATGTAGTCTATATCTCACTTTTCTCCTTTTCACATACATTGTAAAATCTCCATGTTCCTTTTTCATGTGAACCTTAAAATATAGACATCCTTATACAGGAAATGAAATAAAATAATTCAGAGCTCTCTCACCAGAAAAAGTGACCAATGAAATTCTAGCATCAGACTGATCCCAAGTTGCAGAAGAGTCAATTAATTGTGATTGCCCTAATTGACTGATTATTCCGGGAAACCCACGACTTGATGTTAGCCCTGCAGCCTGACAAGGGGACATATATCAAATGCACCAGCCCTCTTGAAGAAGCAACAACAGGGACAAGGGGACCCACCTCCAGAGCAGTTACCTCAGATAGCATGGGCTCAACAGTCAGATGGCATCTGTCTCTTCCTCAGCCATTTTGCCATTTAAAAATGTCTTGCTTTTTATAAGGTCACTTGTCATGAATCAATGCATTTTAAAAATATAATGCAATACTAAAATTAAAACAGCAACTTGTACTGTTTTGCAAGGGAAGGGAGAACACATATACACATCTTAATCTACGTCCAGATGAATCAAGTTTATTTTCCTCAGGTTTAAATGTTCACCTTTCCTTTGAAAAATTTTAGTCATTATAAAAATGATTCATAAAAAGACTTTCCTAGTTTTACCACACAAAAAACTACCAACAATTATACATTTTTATTTCATATATTTTCAGTCTAATATACAATTATAATCATTCAACATTATAAAAATTGCTACACAAAGTTTTGGAAAAGCACAGATTATTTTTTCTGAGATAAAATAATAGAAACCCTTATAGGAAGTTTAGGATAAATAAACAGAATAGTACAAAGAAAAATATGAAAATTCCTGATTGCCTACCCCTCGGCAAGGAACCCTCTCACTGGGATTCCCCCGGCTCAGACAGACTCCCTTCGCCAGCGTTGGGTCCTCAGCTCCAAGACCCTGCTGTCCTGTCTCTGCCCTGGAAGGAGACAAGGGCGTGTCCTTGTCCTAGTGCTGCAGCTGTGCATCCCCTAGCCTGGGGGCCACACACTGCCCTACGGTCCTTCATCTTCTTGGCTACTTCATGTCAAAATATTCATACTTGTTTTCTATTTGTTAGCTAATATCCTTTGCTGGCCACCCTTTGCAGCATCCTGATTTAAATGTTGTGTTCCCTAATTGCACCCAATGATTACTGAATGACCAAACAGGGAGGGCAGACCCCGACCGCACTCAGGAGGCCCAGCCTCTCTCTTACAAAATGGGACTTTTTTTTTTTTTTTTTTTTTAACACCATCCAATGATGTCACCCGTTTGCGGTTTCTCTGGGACTTTATTAAAATGTTTGTGACGGAGCCAATGTAAACCATCCTAAATCCAACACAGAGCTGAAAGGACTGATTTTAGGGAATGTGAAGATATGGATCATTGGGCCTGTCGAAGCCCCATCTTGAGCCAATTATTGGTGTCATCTTGAGCCAATTTAATCAATCCAAGAGGGATTGGGGGTGAAAGGAGGCGCAGGCAGGGGTTGCGAGCGTTGGTCAAACGTGCTGGCTCAAATGCTCATGTCAGGAAAGATACAGAGCCTGGCTCTCTGGATTTCAGTTGCTGCTCTCATATGCACTTTCATCCTGGGGTATCCTGTCTTGGACTGCTTTCAGCTGCCTTATTGGGTTTATTTGGAATCACCAAGCAGTACTGGTCTCAGTTTGAAAGTTCAAGCCCTAGAAAGTCTTACAGGTCACTTTCCACTTAAGACATAGTGTCAGGGAAGCAGACCTCACAGACATCACTGACATCTGGGCCAGGCAGGGGACCCAAGGAAACAGGCCTTCCAACTGTCTCATCCCAGATAGGCTGGACCAGGAAAGGTCTGCAGTAATCTGAATGAGATGCAGAGAGACAGATCCCAGCCACTGACAGCTTCCTGGAGTATTCATTTATCCTTGAATGTTTCTTAAAAAACAAACAAAAACAAAACCAGGTCATAGGATTATAAATCACAAAGAGTTTGTTTTTCTCACTTAAAAAATAAAAACTAGAAGCCAAAGAAGTAGAGTCCCCATCACTGGAAATATCTGTGGATGTCAGGAGCCAAAGTAACCTCAGCTTTAATTTTTATAGTTTATGCCTCAGATGACATAAATGCAGGCAAAATTCAAGCAGCAATTTCCATATTTTCTTCACAAACTTGGGTTGTGAAGGTTGAAATTGTGACACACAATTATTAGTATTTGTCAACATATTTATTTATATATATTTTTTCCATGCTCAAAAAATATATATATTTCCATGATCAAAAAACTTATATACATATATATACATATATATATATCCAGACCTGGCATACAGATCAGCTGCTCTATCTCTCATGCCTTCCCCTCCAATGTTTAACCTAACTCCTATCCCTCCCTCTCTGAGGATAGCCTTTTCACATTTCTTGTGTGCTGCAGAAAGGATCTGCATTACTTTGAGTATTTCGAGTGCTGTGATGAATAAAACCCCTGAATGTTCTCAATCTCCTCTCCAGAGACAGTTATTTGTCTTGGATGCAGTGCTGCGCAAGCCTGACACTGTGTAGAAGGGTAAGGCAGCAGTGAGCCTCTTTACCACGCCTCTCTGTGTGATCGAGGGCCACAGAGTGGAATGTGGGCCAACAACTCAGTGCTTTCACCCCCTCAGAACAGAAGAGAATAGTGCTCTGTGTTTTGGAATATATAGTCACTGTCAGTTCATAGAAGAGGTATCTAAAGCCTTAAGAGGTATCAAAAACCATAACCAAAAACAGGGAAATTGACCCTAAGATCATTTGCTTTCTAGAACTCCATCAATGACTCGCCATCACTGAATTATTTTCAGAAAACATTGGATGTTGAATTCATCTCTTCCCATAATATGCAATCTGAAAGTTATTTTGACTGAAACTGACTTTTTTTTTTCTATTTTAACTTGTTTCCAGAGACTTTTGATTGCTAAACTTGCAATTTCTGCAAACTTATTGTACTTCTGGGACAATTCAGGAGCTTGTTACTTTGAATGTATTCGAAACAAATCCAGAATAAATTTTAATCACAACCTCTGAGAAAGACCAGGAAAGGCAGCTTTGGGATGGGGTGGCTTGGTCTCGAAGTGAGTATCTCTTGAGAATGAGTTGGTCTGTTTAGAAGTCAGGTTAATCCTACCTTTCAATTATAGGAGGAAAAGGGATTTTAAATTAAAGACTCAAGGTAGGTCCCCCAAGTGCAAGGATCAAACGCCCTGGTGCTTTCAACAAGCAAATGCTACTGCTTGTCTTAAGGTAGAGGCCAGCAGGACTGCAGGGTTTATAAACAACACTCTGCTATTTATTGGAGCTGCCCACCCAAATCCAAATCTTCCTCTCTTCAATAGTGGCCTATTTACTGCAGTTTAAACCAGCGTTCTGCAGCCCTGCTGGGGTCTGCAATTTATTACTTGCTGCAAGAGCTCAGACCCAGAGTTTAAAAGTCCCTAGTTGAAAGTTTATACCAGTCAGGACAGAAAATTATTCTCTCTGCCTAGGTTGAAGCACATTACTTCTTTATTGAATTAATTATGATAAGGATCATAACTTTAAACGAGGGGTGAGGTGCTGGCTTTCCGCTGGGATTGCTTGGAGCAATTTTCATCCAAGCATTTTTGTGGAGTTATTGAGTCTGGCAGGTCTGAACTTTGGAGAGGAGTAACTTTCTCCAGAACTTGAAAGGGGTTGGACATTGATCCACGCAAAGCTGTACCAGATTCCATGTCTTGAGACAGGGAAATTTGCACTGCATGCTGAACAAATAACTGTGGGGCCAGATGAAAGACAGCTTAGCAGCTCCTCATGTGGCCTCGGGCTTGGCCTTTCCCTGGCAAGCCTGGTTGAGAAGGGCAAGGGACAAACTGGGACAGAAAGGTTCCCAGCAAGCCACATCCTCCCCTTTTTCCTAACCTAGGAAGGCTGGGCTTCCAGGCCAGGCTGGGCCTCAGGATTGAATAAGTGGCACGCTATGTACAGAGCATGGTGGGGCACTGAAAATGACACTGGTTCTGAGGTCACAAGAATGACCATTTAAAAGTGATAGGACACAGAATGTCCCTTCCCTCCTCTGTGTCTTAACCTAGTAACTCTAGTCTAATTTTAAGTGTGTGTGTGTGTGTGTGTGTGTGTGTGTGTGTGCGTGCATAAAATAGACAGATAGCATATATTTTACATATAAATATTTACCTACACATATCTATACCTGGCATTTATTTGGGCCTTACTTAAAGGTAGCCATGATTGTTGCTGTCATTATTAAAAGGTAAATGAAAAAGTTAAACTAGACCAATGTCATCTACATTGTTGAGTTAGTTTCCCCCTGCCCTGCCCCACGTCCCAGGTCACCATACCTTGAGGGTGTTACTGAAGCCCAGGCCTGCACACCGCAGGTTGATCTGAGCTTAAGGGTGCCCATTGCCAATATGTGGGGCCTGGAGTTTTGTCGCTGAGACTCCCAAGTGCTGGGGTTGTCTCCAAGGTCTCCCATATGGAGCCAAGCTACAACCTAGTGGCCTGTAGTATCAGGTCCTGCCTGAAAAGAAGAGGCATTCCCTAGCATGCCTTCCTGCTCAGGGAAGGATAGATTAGCAGATTAGGGTAACTATATAACTTATCATCCGAACAAGCATGCTGATAAAACAGTAAAAAGGTGTGCTGCTAGTAACTATTCTGAAACAACAAGCATAACCAGGGCTGTCCCAATACCTAACAGGTATGGTCACTATCTCAGATCACTGCAGGTCTGAGACATTCTCCAACTACATTGCATTAACATAAACTACACCAACCAAGTTCACCTCTTCAAAACAAGCATCCCTGATGGCCCCTGCTTCACTCCTCCAGGCCAGTGTAGTCTGGCAGGACCCTGAACAGTCACACTAGCTTCTAGCTTCACATATATTATACACAGTAGAAAAGTTCTCTACTTTTCTCTCCCTCATGAGTGATTGTGGAAAAGGGATGGATGGAGCCCGTGTCTAGATCATCTCTTAAGGCTTAAAAAGAGAAAGGATGCTGGAGAGGCCCAGGAGCCCAGGCTCATCCAATCCCTGTCCAGGGCAGTAGATGCCCTAACCACATCCTCAGCCAGGCACTCACCTGCACTCCAGTGCAGTCTTATAGTTCTCTCCACAACCCTGGCAGCTACTTCTTGCATGTGGTTACCAAGCTGCTTGTCCTGGCTCAGAATCTCACATGCGTTATCTCATTTGAACCTCACCAAGATCCTATAGAAAGGTAAACAAGCCCACTATGCACTGAAGCAACCCCAGGTAGGCTCTGAACACCAACAGATGGCCCTTGGAAGCAAAGACTGAATGTGGAAGGTGAGAATGGGCTGAAACCTCCACCCACACTGCCTTCACTAGCTCCTCACTATGGCCCTATGCAAGTTCTCTTCTTGAGTACCTTAATTCCTAACATCAGACCTGGTCTCATTCTAGAATTGAAAGATATGACATATGTACAGGTTTCCTACAAGGTCTGGAGCCTCAAGTATGCTTTCTTATTGAGCTTCTTGTAAGGGTCCTCCTGACAGTGCCTCCCGTTGCTACCAGGGTAGCTTGGATCTGGCCATTTGCAGGTCTTACCCTGGGGCCAGGAGCCATGGTCCACTCTGAGGTCAGCTCAGCTCTGAGAGAGGCCCCTATCTCTCAGAAGCTCAAGCCATCAGCCCTTAACAGGATCTGTACCTCTTTGAAGAAGATTTATTTTTGCTCCTATCAATGGCTAGACACCTCCTGGTTTCTACTCTGGAAATGTGCCTGCAACCCATCTACCAGGATAACTTTCCAGAGGCCAGATCTGCTTGAACCAACCAAATGGCCAATGATCATGAGGCCTGGGGCTCCCTCACTCAGCTGCCAAAGCCACAGACACCCACAGACTTTGGCAGGCACACAGTTGGGACAATGGTCTTCTCTCCTATGCCTTCATTTCACCTCCAGCATGCTCTTCACCCTCCCTGCCACCACCACACAGAGCCCACAGACCTGCACTGTTGAAACCCCTCTAAGGTAGCAGCCTTCATCTATCAAAGAAAAGACACCACAGCTAGGAGGAACAGGACCCAATGGTCTGGGCCAAGCCTGGGCCCACATCCAAGCCAAGCCTCTGTACCAGAAGGGTCCTTTTCTCTCCACAGGGCTGATGTGGGGTTAGAGGAGAAAGCATCAAGTTTCTCAGCTCACTGCAGAGCAGGGCAAATAAGATTGTTAGACCTCAAAGGGGACATAGGCTAAAAACCTCTGCAGGATCCAGCAATGTGACAGGGCTAGGAGTGACAAGCTTGGGGCAGTGTGGGGGACTGCCCCATCTTTCAATGTGTACTGTCATTTAAGGGACCATGATTTCTTCAAGCAAGCAGTATCAGTTTATTCACACTAAAATGTGAATGACTAAATGTTTCTCAAGCATTATATGTCATAAAATTGTTTCAGTGAAAACCCGTAAATAATATTTTAATGCAACCTTTCAGTCACCACCACCTCCCTCAGTTTTCAGACACACACACACACACACACATACACACACACACACACACACACACACACTCTCCCACACACGTGCATGGACATGCAAATGACTCCCTATCTAAATTAAACTGTTGAGTTTCTTTTTTAATATCCCAGACTCTTGTTTCCTGCCAGACATTTATACTACCTCAAATTCATTAAAGCAACCTCCTTACTGTGTTTCTTCGTTATTTTAATGAATCCTTCAGCCTGCTTGTCCCCTCTTCCAAGAAGCCTTCCCCATCAGCCTGGGCCCAGACTGCATTTTGAGCTGACTCTCCCTCACTACCCAGCCCATAATGACTTTCTGGTCTCCCTCCCACCAGCCAGGGCCTGGGCCACGCTTTCCATTTTATCCTGATGCTCCCCACACCACAAGCCCTGGCTTCAATGGAGTGTGCAAGAAGTGCTGGTACTCAGGTGTGCACCCTAACAGATGCAGCCACACAAACACAGACCAATCCCCCTTGACCAAATTTTTAGGGACCATTTTGCCCAGGCAGAGATGGGGAGTAGCGGATAAAATTAGGAGTTTCAAAAATTGCAAAAACCTCTATACTTCTCAGCATGTCATGGGGGCCTCAGAACAGAGATACGTGACCTGTAACAGGTTAAACAGGTCAGCAAGTCAGTATGCCATGCCAAGTGTGGTGACTGTGACCTCCCAGACCTAGAGCAGTCCCCACACTGCCCACCCACACTTACCAGGTCTGCCCACAGGCAGCTGGCTTTGCAGATCACACAGGTCATATTTAGGGTTTTTACGACAGCAAATGCTTCTAGCCTACCTTTTTCTGTCTCATGGACCTAAGGCAATAGACCATTGCATTCTGCCACCCCCAGGTTAAAGACCTGCGCAGAACCAAAGCCTGTACAGTGCAGCAGGCACTGCCCAGAATACATTTTCCCCGAGCCACACATAGACATGTCCAACTGCCACATGGCCACACACCTAGGCAAGAGAAGTCAGAGTATGGAGTCCCATGAGTGCTGGCTCTGGAAAGTCTGAACGTTGAAGTTCTGACTCTACCACTTTCACCAGATGGGAGACAAAGGCAAAGTATTTATTCTGAGCTTCCATTTCTTCATCTGTGAAATGGTGAGAATGATCCTTCTAACTTGGTTAAGGATTAAATCTACTAAACATCTAACGGCATCCAGCTGCTCTAAGGACTGTGAGAGTCAGCGATCATGATCCTACACCACACCTGCAGAAATCCACAGTGTCCTATGCCTTCCCAGTAAGCTACACCCAGTCATGGACTGGGAGGTTCCCCTCTTCGACTCTCTTACCATCTGCAGTGCCCTGTGTGTAATGGTTATTCCAGGACTCATGCTCATTTATCCAACAAATACTTAATGAGCTTTTACAACCTGCTGGCCCTCAGGGAAACAAGATAGAACAAGACCCTCATCTTGCCTCAAGAAACACAAAGGAAGGAGGGAGACCAAGAAGGAGACAAAGAGGGTTACTGAAGGTAACAGAAATCAGAAGGGGTGGGAAATTCAGCCTCAGGAAATCATAGAGGTTGCCTATAGCAGAAGACATCTAAGTGCTAAAGATTATATCACATGTGGGGGTGAGGAGGATGGGCAGTGGGCCTGGGCTGCACCAGCTCAGACAAACTTATGGTAACAATAGTACAACCAAGCTCCTGTACTTCCTGGGTCTGGTCTCGGTGCCAAGCCAGCAATGTCTCATGGAAGCCCCATTCCAGCTCTGTACAAAGGGATGGCCTTGAGTTTCATTCACAACTAGATCCTCAGGGACTACAAGTGCTGACTCAGGTGCCACTCCATAAGTGCTTACTGAAAGTGAGATCAAACACTGCTATAAGGTTGGTTCTGAAAACACCAGCACTTTGGTTTGGTTTTGTGATACTGGAGATTAGACCTAGCACCCTCACGCTAAACTATACCCTTGGCCTCCCCCCACCTTTTTTTTGTGTGTGTGTGTGTGGCCAGCTTAGCCCACCCTGAGGGTAGGTAGAGCTGGCACAGCCTGTGGTGTTGGGGATCAAACCCAAGTCCCCTGTGCCTGCCTAATCTTGCCTAACCAGGCACTTTAGACCACTGAGCTATCTTGCCAGCCCTTTTGAGCTATGTCACAGGCCCTGTTGAGCTATCTCACCACCCTCCCCACTTTTTCATTCTGAGACAAGGCCTCACTAAGTCTCTTAGCTGGCCAGGCTGGGATTGGCCTTGAAATCCTGTCTCAGCCTCACCACCATAACTGGCAATGATGCCCACGGAGAAAGTAACTCACCAGAGGGTACCCAGCGAGCGCATATTGCATGGCTCATGGTCAGTGGATCTAGGTTGGGAGGAGGTGTCTGGTCTCAGCTACACTCTTACTACTACTCATTCCTTCATGTACTCATCAGGCGAAGCTCACCACTCAGGTTCAAAGAAGTGAGAACGCCTGCAGGATCTCAGCAGTCAGAGCAGCTACTGCCTCGTGTACTTGGAAGGACCAGGTCAGAAAAACCAGGCCCACCTCCTTCCCTCCCAGTAGGCTCTGTGAGGAGTCTGGCTAGCAGGGTGCCCTACTTACCCCACCAGCCCAGGGTTGCTGGCTCAGTATCCTATGTTTATATTTCTCCCTCAGTCTGAAGGCTGCAGACTGAAATTATCTCCACTCCGTCGTGTCAGCCTGTCCTGAGCTTCACACATAGCCCCAGCACCTCCCGCAAGCCCAAGGCAGTCACAGCTGGGGCCTGATAAGGACTGCTCAGTCCTGTGGGCTGGGCCTTGCCCTTCCCTAGCCTGGGCCACAGAAGAGCCTATTCAGCAGGCAGTGTTTCCTGTAAAAGATGGAGGAGGAGGAGGAGGGAGAAGGAGCAGGAGGAGGAGGTAGAGAGAACTCCACCGCGTACCCCAACTTAAATGACCTCTGAGAGCTGCATGTATGCATCACAGAATCCTGAGGCAGCAGAATCTACTGCTGACACAAGGGCTCCTCATGGCATTCCAGGTCACATGGTATACAGTGATTTCCAGGGGACTGAAGACAGGAAAGCCTCTCTTACCTCTCACAGCCACCCTCACAGCTTTGTGATGAGGTCACTATGCAGCCCTTAGCCTTGAACTCTTAGTTATACTTCAAAATAATTGAGAAGGACCTCTGCTCCTAAAAGTACAGTAGATTTCATATTCTCTTATTAAAAAAAAAACAAACAAACAAAACTAATCTACTGAGTACTGAGTTAAATACATCAAGCACATTTTCCAATGCAGAGCTGAACTTGAAGAAAATAAAATAAGGAATCTCCAAATATCGTAGGAAACAAGAATTCAGCCTGGAGGGCCAGTGTTATCCGAGGGTGGCTCCCAGACATCTGCTGATACCAGGACACTAAGAATCTCTGGTCCCTGGCCGGGCGTGGTGGCGCACGCCTGTAATCCCAGCACTCAGGAGGCTGAGGCAGGAGGATCAGTGTGAGTTCGAGACCAGCCTGGGCTACAAAAGTGAGCTCAAGGCCAGCCTCAACTGGATAGTGAGACCCTGTCTCAAAAAGACAAAAAAAAAAAAAAAAAAGAATCTCTGGTCCCTCAGCAAAAAATGGGTCATATAGGTAGAGTCTGATCACCCATCCTGTCGCATGGCTGACACTGAATCACGGGTCTTTAAAGGCCTACACCCTTAGCGAAAGGATAGCCTAGAGAAAAGATCTTCCCACTAACAAAAGGAGATTTGGTAACACCTTACACATGACTGCAAGCAAAAACAAAAAGAATAAAGACTATGCCGAAAATTCGCAGCCACAGCCTTGTACTCTGCAGATCTGGGCTTTAAACTTGTAATGTGAATCCTGTTCAGTCCAGGCTCAAGCATCCCCATATTGAAAAATTAAAGCATCTCCAGGAAGGTGGTGCTTTGCAGCACCAGGCAGAAACAAAAGCTAGATGAGCACATATACCACCAACTCAGGTCCCTTATGTTCCCTATAGTTTTAGAACAGTTAAATAGGCAATATGATAAAAAATAATAATGATGATCATAAGACTCAGTAGAGACAGTGAATAGAAATCATCACGAGTAACCAGTAACAGCAATGCCCAGAAAGATCGTGATCATGGGATGATTGGATATAATACATGAAATAAGCTTAAAATGCTTAATGAAGCCATACAGTAAACAAAAAAACTCAAGCAAGCACAAAGACTATTAGAAGTGATCAAGTCTACTTGGGAAAATAAGTAAAACATTTTAAGATGAAAAATTACTGTAATTTAAACTGTAACGAAATTGGTTAAGTAACTGAACAGATAATTTGCGAGTTGGAAGCCAGATCCAAAGAAAGTACTTACAGTGAAGCACAAAGACAGAGAGATAAAAAATGCAAGCATGACTCAGCACCATGGAGGATGCGATGGGAAGGTCTAAGTCAGACCAGCTGGTGTCCCTGAAGAAGAATGCTAGGGCAGGCAATTTTTGGAGAAACAATGGCGCAGAATTTTTCAAAAATGACAAAACACATGAATAACCCAAATTCAGGATCTGAGGAAATGCACACAAGATGAGTAAAAATAAATGTGTTTGCTTTAGGATGTAGAGACGTCCTAACAAAACTGGGGGACAAAAATGTTCTTTGAAAATGCCACCAAAAAAAAAAAAAAAAAAAGACTACTGGTATTAGAACAACAGCCATGCCTTTTCATGCCTGATGTGGCAGCCAGGAGACAGTAACGTGAACGCCATCCTGAGGAAAACTGACAGAGTTCTGAGCCCAGCTTAACTCTCAGTCCAGAATGACAAGAGGCATTTCAGAGAAAGAGTTCAGGTGACCACACATGCCTCTGCCAGAGGACCCAGAAGAAGCCAAATGATTCCAAGATGATTTTGCATACCAAAGTTAACTGAACACACACACAAAAAAACAATAATCATGCAAAGTTAAATGAACATCAGTTCTTTAATAAAAGAACTGATCATAGAATCAATAGAAGAACTGTTATCATATCATGTAACATGATAATAATGGCTCATGTTGGAACAAAAAAATAATTGGGACCTAAATTAGCAGACAATGAAAATAATGGAGGCACAGAAGATCGGGGAACGGTAGTTAGCCTTAAGCCTTCAAGGCATATATTAAACCTTTATGAGGAATCAGAAAAATGAGACCATAAATTGTCTAAATTAATAGAGAAATACAATGGAATTTTAAAGTTGAATAAAGAAGGGAGAGTCTCAGACCTTAAGGACTTCAGAGTCTGATAAAAGAGACAAGTAAACAAGTACAGAAGTCTGCTCACCACATTTTAAATACATAAGGAGGTCAAGGAGGTCAAGCCTTGAGGTGGATCTTGGGAGGTGGGCTGTGATAAACAGGCACAACTCTTCAGAGTGCAAGTGGTGCAAGTGCTACAGAGGATGGCCAGCCGCTGGCTTCCTGGCTGCTTTGCTTACTTTTCTCATTGGTGAAATAAAATACCTAACATCCAAAATTTAAAACGGAAAGGTTTCTTTGACTTGCAGTTTGTAGAGGTTTCAGTCCATAGTTGGTTGCCTCCAAGGCAGAGTGGCACACAGAGGGACATCAGAGGGGAGGAACAGTTCATGGCAAGGGGAAGGCAACAGCAGCAATTGAAGCTTCCCTTTATATTTTGTTCAGGCTACTTGCCACTAGGGTGAGTAGCACTCACACCCAGAACTATGCCAAGCCAATAAATCAATCATTGTGGACTAATTTAGTAATCAGACACACTTAATCTCAGCATCACACACCTTGGTCCCAGCCCCCACTAAAAACAAAAACAAAAAACACCTGTGACCATGCAGCTTTGAGGGTATCGAAGCATAAAGCATAGCTCTGGGCTTCCTATCACTGTGGGGACCTTGGACTCAGTAGCCCATATACAAACCTGTACACAGGGCACACAGGCACAGGCAGACATGCTATAGCAGAAGCACTGCATAAATATCACAGACCCAATCATAATCTAAATGCTCATTGATAGAAAAATTGCTAGTGTGAATAGTTCTCTGGAAAAAGAAAGAAAATAGTTGAGCTAGTAACTCACTAGACACATGCAGGCAGGCTTTTACATGGGTGCATTTTTCCACAGAGAGGTCTGCCAGGCCTAGGACAGGACAGAACAGGGCTCTGGCACCTTAACAGTGAGCAATGGATGTGAAATTCAGCTGAACCGATGTGGCAGATTGACAACTTGGTAGTCAACTTGTAAAACCCAGCTGAAATGAACCAGTGTGCTTCTGCATATTGGAGGACCAGCTACAGAGTACCGCTGGCAGCGTAAGAGGCAGAACTGGAGAGGAAGAAATTGAGAAGGTGTAGGGAGCTGTTGGTTGTCCTGGAGGAGCTTGTCATGCTGGCTTTCCTGATGAACTCAGCTACTCTCATTGTCCAAGGAGCTCAGGAACCTACTGTCACTAAGAATGGCTGTTTTACTTTGTTTTACTCATACTTACAATGCTCTGGTCCTCACTTTGAGCATTGCTTCGGGGCTCTGGAGGGGAAGATGCTGCACTGCTCAGTCTCCTGGAGAAGCTTGTTGCATTGGCTTTCCTCGTGGAAACTTGGCTGTTCTCATTTGTCAGAGGAGGGCAGGACCTCACTGTCACTGAGGATGACTGTGCTATTCTTTGGGGGAGCTGTGGTTCTTACTCTGAGTATTGTTTCCTGGCTCCAGTGCAGATTCCTTAGCCTGCTAGCACAGAGCCTTCATCCTGCTGGCAGACTTTCTAGATTCCGCCACTGACCTGTGGGCCTTTCTGTTCCACATGATCCATGAAGAAGGCCTTCATGGGGCACTGTCATGGGCTCTTGATCCCTAGTTGGACTCCTTGGGGCAGGCATTGTTATGGGCTCTGGGTCTTCAGCTGGACTCACACAGGACACTGCCATGGGATCCAGGCCCTCAGCTGGGTTCTTTGGGTCTCTTGGATAAGGTTTCCTGTACTCTTGTTTATGTGACTCTTGGGGTGACTATTGCAAAATAATCATCTAACTGTCCTGCATTATGTTATTCCACTGGCAAAACCCTGAACAGAATTGAGTGCAGCACATTGACTAAAACAACACAAATGAGCAAATTAATCCAGAGCTGTATCACAAAGGGCAGAGATCCAGAATTTGTAAGTCAGGAGATGCTTCTAGCAAAAGGGCCAAAAGAAGAGAGACTGAGCGATAAGCACAGTCCTGCAATCACAGCACTCAGGAAGCTGAGGCGGGAGAACTGCCAACTTCTTGGTCACCCTGGACTACATAGCAAGTTCAAGGCCAGCCTGTGCTGTATGGTGAGACTCTGCCTCAAAAATCTAAAATCAAAATAAAACAGAAAGTCCCCAAAGAAAACAAAGCCCCCGGCTGACACTTTGGAAATGTTTCATCTGCATTCAAAGAGGCAGAGGGAGAGCCCACATGCCCTCCCCAGGAACATCTGGTGCAGAGGTGCACACCTCCTCCCAAGCCTGCATGCCAGGATCCCTGAGAGTTGGGAACAGACCAGAGTAGGTCTGAGGGAGGAAAGGGAAGACAGGAAAGGGCCCAGGTGGTGAGTCCCAGCAGCACCTCCTTCCCACTCTATCAGCTCTTGACTTCCTGTTTGACTAAGCATGTTAAGTATGTTTTTGAAAGCTCCTATCTTTAAACAAGTTATGAAAGCTGAGGGTCTGGATCTCTCAAGGAGCCGGTGTGACTACCCAGCCCACACCTCCACCTCTGCCCTGAAACCCAGAAAGGGAATGTCTGTAGTACCTGGGGCTGGAGTTCACTTCCTGCCCAGCTTCTCTCCCTTGTGTAGGCTGCAGTGCAAGATACATATATATACATGGGTCTATGCCTCTGTCTCTCCAACCGACTGCTACTTGGCCATACACGAAACTGTTTCCCAATAGATGCTGAGCATACTTTTGGACACAGGAGATGAATCCACTCAACTATCTCCCTCCCACCTCCATCTCTTAGGCAAGGTATGAGTACATCCCTCTACAAGGTAGCTATTTCTTACTTCTGAGTCTTTTACTCAGCATAGTTCCTCCTGTCTGGGACTCCTCTCCTCCCTGACCTGCTTGATAGTTACTTGTTCTTTGGATTTGACTCAGGGGTCCCAGCTCCAATGAAGTCTTCCTGGACATTCTGTCTGAACCACGTTCTCATCCCTAGGACAAAACACCTGGCACAACCTAAAGGACAGGTTTTCCTGGGTTTCTGCCCATGGCCCAAGTTGGATACAGCACAACACAGAGGTAGAGCAGAGGAAAAGGTGCTCAATCATGGCTGGCAAGAAACAGACTAGGGAGCAGCTGGAGCAAGAATCTACCCTTCCAGGTCACCCATCCAGTGACCCAGCTGCCATCAGGACCTACCTCCTAATAGCACTTCAGCTACTGAACACATCCAAAGATGACGTCATTGGTGGGTGTGGCACCCATGATCCAATCATGTTCCATACACATGAGACTTTTAGGGGGACATTTTATATACCCTTATATTCCATGTTGGGCTAAGCTGATCTTTCCAGAATTCCTGAAATCTCCTGAGCTTATGTCTGTTGTGAAATGTACAGCAATAGTAAAAACAAAATCCATAGAGTCCTCGTTGTCTTCTAGACTCAGCACCTAGCAGTATCACATATTAACATTTTTAATCTTTGCAGTTTGCTTATGAAATGGGATGATTTTGACTGCCTTCTTGAGAGCCCTTTTCCCTCCTTTCTTAATACTTTGCTCTAATTCTGATGGGATAACAGGAATGGCCTAGCTTAACAATCATGTATTACTCATAACCTCACAATTAAATTCAGATCAATGGCATGTCTGTGGAAATTGTTAGGTATAAATATGGAAAAAGCTCTGTAAAGGGTGGCTGATGCCACTGGAGAGCACACCCTGTCCTCCCTATGCCTTCCTTCTAGCCCACCATCATGATGCGATTACACAGCTTGCAGCCATGAGGTGGTCTTCCAAAGATAGGGAGGGGGAAGGGAGAAAGGAAGGGAAAAGAACAAATGAGTTTTAAAAAGGACAAAGTGAAAACAAAGCTTTATAAATAGGGATGGGAAGAGGGGTTGAAGAGAGGGGAGGGGATTGGGAAGAAAGAGGAAACAAAATATATCACATAGAGGTACAAATTCCGTACAATGAATATTATCTTTATTTATATCTAAATTGTACCAATAGATTTAATTTAAAATAATTTTTTTAAATGTTGTACTCTAAAAATAATGAAATTTTAAAAATAGGAGCTTCATGTCTGATATGGTCAAGTAAATTATTAGACCAAATCTCTCAGCAATGTACCTATTAATTCTAAGGGGAAAATCCAACTATCTAAAAGTTTTAGAAAATGAAAACAGTATGTATCTTTTTTTATTTTTTAAAAAAAGACTTTTTGTTCATTTGGTACAGGCTCTCACTATGCAGCTCAGACTTATAGTGATCCTCCTGTCTCAGCCTCTCCAGCACTGAGATTACAGGTGTGCACCACCATGCCTGATTTCAGTGGCCTGCATGGCATGCCCAGGGCTCCAGAGCCAACACAGCATGTGGTACCACCTAGATCCTTCTGCATGCCATGCAGGTGCTTTAGACTATCAAGCGATCTCCCTAGCCCAAAAGAAGGTATCTTTTGAAGGACAGCTGAGATTTGGAAGGAAGGATGAGAGGAAGGGTTTTACCATGTTACTGGCTTTGAGCTTGAAGATGGTTCAAAATCATCTTGAAGGGCCGGACAGATAGCTCAGTGTACTAAAGTGCCTGCTTAGGCAGAGCAAGTGGCCAGGGTTCAATCCCCAGCCTGCCATGCTGGCCCCACCCCTGGGGTGCTGCGACAGCAGCTGAGACTGAGTGTGGTGGTGTGTGCCTACAATCTCAGTGCTTGGGAGGCTGAAAACAGGAGAATCACTACAAATCTGATCTACATAGTAAGACTCTGTAGATTTGTAACTAAATACATTTTTTTTAAAAAAGTTATCTTGAGAAAACACTTCTAGTGAGCATTATGTGAGGTGACTAAAGCTCTCTTAGGAAACTTAGTTTTTTTCATCTTGAAGATGAGCTCAGGTTCTGGAGGGTAAAGGGGTTACTTTAGGAAGTAGCAAGTTGATGATGAATAGCCCTGAGTCCTTCATATATACTCCACCAGACCTCTGGCGGACTGATAAACTGTATATTCTCACAGCAGGCTCAGAACTAGCTAATGATAAAAGAGCTCAGCAAAGGTTGGCACTGCTACTCAGAACATAGCAACAGTTTTTCCCTTTAAGTAAAAGCAACTCTGGGGCCCAGCAGGATGGCTTAGTGGTCTGGGGCACCTGCTTGGGAAAGCTTGGGTGGCTGCAGGGACCGCGGTTCAATCGCCGGCACCACATGCTGCGCCAGCCCTGCCCTCGGCGCAGGCTGAGCCGGCCATGAAAATAAATAAGTAAACAAACAAAAGTTGTGAAACAATAAAAAAAATATTATAAATAAATAAAAGCAACTCTTCCTGCTTAGGAAAGCTTATGCAGCTATAGGAACCGTGGTTCAATCCCTGGCACCACATGCTGTGCCAGCACCACCCCTAGGGCAGGCTGAGCTGGCAATAATAAGAAGAAGAAAAAAGAAAAAGAAGGACAAGGAGAAGAAGAAGCCCTTGCCATAAGAACCTAAGACTTCCACGATCTGACACCATATCTAGGGAACAAAAAAAAAAAAAAAAGAAAGACCAAATTGCACAACATATGAAAAAGCAGAAACTGCAAAAAATTCCCAAGAGAAAAGATAATGGAGTCCCAGATGTTGGAAATATCAGACCAAAATTTCAAATTGTTATTACTATAGTCAAGAACGTGGGAGACAGGACCAGAGAAATAGCTCAGTGGAATAAGTGCTTGCCTGGCAAGTGCAGGGTCCTGAATTCAATTCCCAGTACCTCAAAAAAAAAAAAAAAAAAAAAAAAAAAAGTGAGGGAATTTTGTTTATAATGAATGAGATGGGAAGAAACATTTGTGCCACTGCTTCTAGGAAGAAGGGTACCCGAAGAAGTTGGGAGTACCTGTGCCAAGGTGGACTAAAGAAAGCAGGGAGAAAAGAGGGAAAGGAGGAAAAAGAAGTGGAGGGGAAATAGAGGAGAGAGGAATTGTAAAAAGATATAAAGTGTGAAGTGTTAGTCCCCAGTGGATGAAGAATTGTGTACTGAAGGAACCTGTGAACCCTGCCTTCTGACCCTTGTGACCTGAGTGCCACCTCTCCTCAAGGTGTCTCAGGCCTCATTCTGTCATGCTGTACCACCTTCAAAGGCACTGCTCATCCCTTGACCCTCTAGCTCTAGGTCCAGCTCCAATACTGCTGCATCCACACAGGGAGAAAAATTGAAAAGAAAACTCAAGCTCTACTAGGAGTTAGAGCAGCTACAGGATAGCATTTTTACTCATTTTGCACAACTGCTGAGCCCCTTCCCAGCCTTGCTCCTAGCTGCCTTCCACATGGTAGTCTCAGCCTATGGGCAGAGTTGTAGCCCACAGCATCTGGGAGGGTTCTATCTAGACAACTGGTCTACCAGTCCACACCACCCAATTTCACCTTCATGTTAAACTGTAGCAGAACTGGGCCAGTTTTAAGAGTTTTCAAGATTCTGGAAGCATTCTGACCAGTTGCTGAAAAACAAACAAGTTCAAGACTTGCTTTCTCCAAGTGCAGCACTGAAACAACAGCACTTTGTTCATTGGAAGCACCGAAGAGGACACTGATAAACATCAGTACCTGAGCTTCTTGGCAGCCATCCCCAGACATCTTCACAGCGACTTATGCTCCTCATAAGGGTTCTACAGGAGCAATAGCATTTTTTTTTCCTCTCCCAATCTACACAGTAGGTAAAGACTGGCCCCCCTCAGAGATTGGTTTCAGTTTTCCATACAATAAATAGATGTATGTGTACAACCAAGAAGTCCCATTTCTTGCCTATAGCTCCATCCCACAAACCAGTAAGGCAGGTCTCTCCCCACCATGCCCCCCCATGATTACTTCATACCCCTACTATTGTTTGTGATACAAGCAAGTCTTTCTGCATCAGCTATGTGTTCTTGGAAGGTAGGGACTCTGTCCTTTCACTTCTGTGTCTTCAGCAGTCCGAAGTCTGGGATAACAGCTTAAATGAGCTTTGAGAAGACAGAACTAAGCTGTAGTTGAGGCAGACCTTCTCCACCCGTCTGCCCTTCTTTCCCAACAGGACTATGACTACAGTAGCAACTTGGGGAAGCAGCCATCAAGACCATCAGCATAAGCATAACCCAAGACATCCTTAGGCAAAGGAAGTTGAAACAAATTAACTCTGCTGGTAACGTTTTTCTTTGAAAAAAAAAAAAAAAAAGCCTTCAAAAATATGCAAGCAAAGCAATCAGCTCAGAACACAGAGAACTGAAATGCATTTAAGGTCTCTAACATTGTCCAGCAAGAACTTGCACAGAGACCCCACCTCATTGCCAGGCTCTGATGAGTTGATTGAGGCCTAACAGAAAGAATAACTGGCTGGTGATTGCAGACTATCCAATATTAGTTTATTGTTCATGAAGGAAGCTGTCAGGAACAGACTTCCCTGGAGTGTGTGAGGGCACTGGTTCCTCTTTTTCCCTTTGTAAGTTGGAGGATGGCGGTGGGTGGGAGTCATTACTGTTACCCTCACTCCACTGGACATTCAATATGAGATGTCATCAGCCCAAGATCTCTGCATTTCCAATGCCTCAAGTCTTCAGACAAGAGGGGACAGGAGTCACTTAATGTTGCTTTTCCCTAGGTTTTCTTCAAAACAATTTCATTATTTTTAATTGTAACTTATTATAGTGTGAACGCTACATACTAGCTCTATCCTTTTAATAAAATTTTATATGTACAATATAGCATTGTAGACAATAGGTACAATGTTGTATAGCAGATCTCCAAAACTTAAGTCACCTTATTTTCCTGAAGCCTTATGCCCATTGATTAATAACTCCATGGTTTTGGATAGCCAAGTTCTAATTTTAACTTGCTACTCCACAAGTTCTAATTTTAATTTTTTGAGCTCCTACCCCATGCTGCTGCAATATTCTACAATGATTTCCAAGACCAATGTCATAAAGCATTTTCCTTGTCTTCTCCTAGGAATTTTATAGCCTCAGCTCTCACTTTTTAATTCTTTATTCCATTTTGAGTTGATGTTCACTTATGGCATATGAGTCTATTTTCACTCTTCAGTAATTGTCCTCTGCAGTTGTCTTATTTACTCTTCCCTCGTTACTGAGACACATACCTGACACTCAAAATGAAGGGAGGAAAGGTTTATTTAGCTCACAGTTACTAGAGGTTTCATAGTTTAAAAAAGCCTGAGTTACATAGAAACACCTCGAAGCCTATTTGCTCCACAGAGAGGGTCGGTGCCTCTGTCTTCTCCAAACATCTCCTCTGCCCAAGGCGGCCACAAGCACGTACACTGACTGGAGATGCTGGGGTACCACTGTGTCCAGTTTGACCCACTTCATACATCCAAGAGGCCGCAGGCCAGAGGGACAGCACCTGCTACCAGTTTAACGGTTGGAGTCTCTCTGGTCCCACCCTGGTCCTCTGGCCCCGGCCCCACCCCTTGAGCCACTTGCTGCTCCTTGAGCCATATTACCCCTGTGACTTACATGAGGCTTTGGAACAACTAGACACAAACTATAACAGCAGTTTTCTGGATACCATTTGTTGAAGAGAGTGTCCTTTCTCCACTGTGCATTCTTGGAACTTTCAGCTAAAATCAGTTGACTGATTAGCCTGTACTCCAGTCAGGCCCTCACCCTTGATTTGCTCTGCTTCCCCCCATCATTCCCCTCCTCACACAATGCATACACAGTCTTCTCTACAGCCCCTCATACGTATCCTCCAGATGGGCCTGATGTCTCCTTCTCTTAGCAAGACCATTGGTCTGGTTAACCATTATTCTCTTATTCAGACCCTGCTTTTTCGGATTCCTGTCACAATCCATACAAGACTGCATCCAAAAAATCACTAATTGGCAGCTGTTGCTCTTCTCCTCAGCATGAAACAGTTCCCCAAAGTGTTCCTTTCCACTACGTTGCCCACTCAGCCCATGTGCCATGCAGGAAGCAGTCATGAGACCAGTCATGGTGCCCCTCTCCTTTTTTCTCCTACTTTTTCCTTTTCATTTATAACAACAAAAAGGCAAAAATGTAAGGCCCAATTCAGGCATGATTGTCCCAATACCCAACCTGCCTACCAGCAGAATCATTTATTCTCAGGTCAGCACTTATGGCCAAAGCAAACACAGGAATCCATAAAAAAGATAAAATAGAACACAGACTACATCTAAAGCATTCACACCGGGCACCTCAAGGCCTTTGTCCATTGAGGCATGAGACTCCCAGACAGCTTTGACCACTGATATTTACTAACACTTTCCTGCCTAGTATCACTTGCCTTTTTTTAAGCCCTATTAAAAAATTCTGCTTCTCTTTGTTCTTTACAAATGGCCTTTTCACTCTGTCTACTGCACCCAGGCACAATAAGTTGCACAAGCCTGATAGTCTTGGCAGACCCCTGCTTCATGCCAACTGGGCCCTGTAAGAAAGTACAAGAAAACAAAGTATACAATGTAGGCACTACTTGTGTACAGGACACACAGTTGTGATATGTGAAGGCTGCCATGGGTCTGACAAGCTTATTTATGCAACAGACTTTTGTTTGTGTTTACACTGTAATTCACTTAGATTTTATTTCTAATATTATCTTTCAGGTTTTATAAGCAAGTAAAAGCTGATTTGATAATGTCAATGTCCATTTTAAGTATTGATTACATATCTGATATTTTGTTTTTTATAATCAAATAATTTTATTTATAACTTCAGATTTTATAAATGGCAACTATATAGCAACCAAAGTCCCATAAATTATAGCTGAAACACAACCACCAATCAAAGGCCTTTGAAAAATCAAAAATAATAGTACCAGGGGAAAGAAGTTTTATTCTCTCAAAAGAGAATTCAATAAATGAACAAACTTCCTTGATCCTTTAAAGTTCATACTGGGAAAACTTTCCCCTTAAGAGGATATGGTAGTTGATACATTGTGTCAACTTGATGTCAGAAGCTTAGCTGAAGGGCCAGCCAAATAACTCAACGCAGTAAAATGCCTACTTAGGCAGATGCAGGGGCTGGAGTTCAGTCCCTGGCCTGCCATGCTGGTCCTGCCCCTGGGACACACGGAGATGGCAAATGAGACTGGGCATGGTGGCATGTGCCTATAATCCCAGCTCTTTAGGAGGCTGAACACAGGTGGATCACTACAAGTCTGGGCTAAGTAGTGAGACCCTATAGACTCTTACTAAAACATGCAAAAAAAAAAAGAAAAGAAAAGAAAAAGGCAGTTTGGGTGGATCTCCTCCACAGTTCCCAGATGTGGGAGCCCCGCCCTGCAGAACAGGGAGGACATGCCCTGGGACGACATTGGTTCCACCCTGGCACATCATTGGTTCTACTGTAGAACACCATGGTACTCCCCAGAGTGACTCAGCACGAAGTGTATATAAAGGAGATGAAGAAGGCCTGCTTTGTCCCACTTCCTTAGAGAAATCCCAGTCTTCATCACATCACTTTGCAGGTGTGCCACTTTGGAGGAGCTTGATCTTCACAGCTGCTACTTCAGAGGAGTTCTGATCTTCACAATGGAGCACCAGTATTCCTACTCAGCTTAGAAGGAAGAGAGAGGCTTGATGGACATCACAGCTATTGCTTGTCCTCTGCTCTTTGTTCTTTTCTGTGACCATAAATTGCTATTGTTTGCCCTGGAGCCAGCTGAGTATGAACTAGAACCCTCATTAACTGTGAACCATATAAACCTTCCCTTTGTAACAAGTTAAAAATAACTAAGACAGAATTTGGTACCAGGAGTGGGGTCATTGCTGTGGCTAAACCTGACCATGTAAATTACAGGCTTTTGGGAGTGGCTTATGGGAACAGATAGAAAACGTTTGCAGATGTCACCTACAAGCAAAGCACTAGAGCAGCTTTGACTGTTCTGTTTGGGATATTCTGGTCAGAGATCAGACCAGAAGGCTGATGAAAATATTGATGGTAAAGACTAGGCTGGGGAGGTTTCTGCTAATAGAACAGCATTAGTTGTTGGATGGCAGATGATTTGTATTATGGCTTGGCAGAATGTTTGTGTGCATTTTGCTCCTGTCCAGAGACTTTGCCTGAGACTGAGATTAAGCACAGTAGACTAGTTAATCTTGCAAAAGAAATCTCAAAACAGTCAAATATTGAGGCAGTGGCACAGCTATTGTTGGGGGCTTTTAGCCAGGTTTATGTTGAGAGTCAAGAACAAAGAGGTTTATGTTGAGAGTCAAGAACAAAGAGCCCAGAAGGATGATTTCAAATGTTGTAAGTTTGGCCAGAATAAAAGCACCAGTAAGGCTATGAACTGTGAAGATAGAGCTAAGAGGATCTCCATTGCCAAGAAAGAACAGGGGAATCGAAAAGATATCCTGAGGGTATCACAGGATGTGGAAGGTTCTTACCCTTTGCAGCCTCAGAATCTCAAGAGTGAAGGACTTTGCTTTGAGGAAAAAGCTGCAGAGCCTCATGTTCCAGAATGTAGGTGGAAGCCATACCAGGTTCCAGAATGGAGATGGTGGCCACACTAGATTGCAAAATTGCATCAGCACAGAAAATTAGTTTCTTGGGACTAGGATCAGAGGATCTTACCCTTACAGCTAAGAGTGCTTAGTGATCCAGACACTCTACCCTTATAGCTAAGAGTGAAGGAAGCCTGGCTACTACTCCAGCTGGCAGCATACCTTGGCATCATCCACGTGGCATTGGCTTTAGGTGCATGAAGAATGTAGGAGTTCTGAGGTTATGAAGGCTTCCACCTAGATTTCAGAAGGTCTGCAAAGCCAGGCAATGTGCCCCTGAGAGGGCAGTATATAAGGCTGTGAGAAGCCTATTCAAAGAAAACCTCAGAAGTTTGGAAAAGCCAAGAATGTGGATGATGTAAGGAAAGCTGAAAAAAGGGAATAAAACGGGTCTGAGAAAAGAGCCATCAGAGCTTCCAGCAGAAATGCCATAGAGGTGAAGCTAGGTATGTTTTTGGAGTTTACAACTTAGCACAGTTTGCTTTAGATGTTTCACAGGGAACTATAGGACTTAATATTTGCCCTTTGAGATTTTGGGCTTAGTTTGGTCCCAGTTGTTTGTATCCTGCTGTGTGTACCTTTTGGAATGATGTTTATCTTGTGCCTTTGGATACTGGGAGTGTTTAACTTTTCATTTATATAGGAGCTCACAGCTAAGAGTTTGCCTTGGATCTTGGAGGCTTGGAACTTGAACTTTTCAGCAATCCTGAAAGGATTGCTGTTAGGACTTTGGAAACTCTTAGAGATGACTAAAACACTAAAATGCCTTTTACATAAACAGATGTGCATGAGTGTTTGGGGGGCCAGGGACAACATATCATGGTTCTAATGTTATACAATGTTCAGTTGTAAAATATTCATAAGCATGTCTGTGTAC
Source organism: Myocastor coypus (assembly GCA_004027025.1). NCBI lineage: Eukaryota > Metazoa > Chordata > Mammalia > Rodentia > Myocastoridae > Myocastor > Myocastor coypus. Next base: position 12,087 of record PVJA010001387.1, on the reverse strand, counting down.
CTGGAAACTGGCTTAAAAAAGTGTATGTGTAGTTGCCAAGTTGACAAGGGGTGGACTGTGGTAGTTGATACATTGTGTAAACTTGATGTCAGAAGCTTGGCTGGATCAGCTCCACCCTGCAGTATGGGGAATGCCTTCTCTGGGGTGCCATTGGTTCCATCCTAGGGTGCCACAGCCCACCCCAGGGTGACTCAGCACAAAAAGGGTATATAAGGGAGTTGAGGAAGACCTGCTTCACTTCATTTCCTTGGAGAAGTCCCAGTCTTTGTCATGCCACTTTGCAGCTGTGCCACTTTAGAGGAGCTTGATCTTTGCAGCTACAAATTTGGAGGATCTCCAGTCTTCGTGGTGGAGTGCCAGTCTTCGCAGTCAGCTTAGAAGGAACAGAGAGGCTTGATGGACACCACAGATGCTCTTCATTCTTTTCTTCTGTCATGAACTGTTACCATTTGCCTTGGAGACAGCTGAGTATGAACTGAAACCACCGCAAAGGGTGAGCTAAATAAACCTTTCCTTCCTTAATTTTGAGTGTCAGGCTTTTGTCCCAGAAACAAGTGAAAAGTAACTAAGACAGTATTTATAGGTAATAAAATGATCATCAACCCACATTTAGAAAAATAAAACCCATAGTTTAAAAAAATACATCAAATGCCCTTCACATCCAGAATTTAGTAGAACTTGAACACTAGAATGACAAACCATACCATTCAAGACTAGTGGTAGTTCACATGTAGCATATCAAGTCCACCTGAATAACAACATCTCCATGTCATGCTCTAGGGAAAAGCTCATCCTTTTATTCCCTGTGGCCACTCCCATAAATACCTACATCAACTTTTCCTTTTGATGAGCAGTGTGGATGTAAGAAGCCTTTAAAATACTGGGTGTTTCAATAATATAGGTAAATGAATTTTCAAAAACAGAAATGGTTAAACTTGAAAAAATTATGGGAGTATCTTAAAATTTTGTCACCATCCAGAGATTGTAATAGAAGACAGATGCACACAGACACAGATTGTCACAGGTACCTTCAATGGTGAAACCAATCTCTGGATGTTTGGGAAACTTTAACAGATTTAGAATGAACAGATTTTCACACAACATAGATCATCTATAGTAATTATTAAACTTTTGCTCCAAAGCTGTGGAATTATCTAGATGGTGACCCCTCAATATTTTTTTACATGTGACTTGTTATACAGAATCTGACTGAAAATTTGGCTGTCATCACCCTTAATAACCAGTGCTAATCCTGACATGACTTGTTTGGTTTTGTCATGGTAGAACTCAGATCTCATCATCCTATAGTAGCAAATATTAATCCAGTGGGACAACAAAATCAAAGGACTGGCCTCCTTTTTAAAAAGCTTATCCTTGATGTTTTTCCAGCAACACAGTTAACTGCAGTGCACCTTTAATTAAAAAAAAAATACAAAGAAGGGCTGGGGATGTAACTCAGCAGCACAGCACCTGCTTGGCAATCAAGCAGGTTCAACTCCCAGTGCAGAAAACTGAGTTCAACTCCCAGGAAAGAAAGAAAGAAAGAAAGAAAGAAAGAAAGAAAGAAAGAAAGAAAGAAAGAAAGAAAGAAAGAAAGAAAGAAAGAAAGTGGTTTTTTGCAATGTTCTAAAAACTGAACCATGCTGAACTGAAAGACAGCCTAAAGAATTTGTAAAAAATGGAATTTTCCTTGACTAGGAAGAGATTTGGAAACATCAAGTAGAAATTTTGTCATGGTTATAAATAAGGACTTGTAATTTACTGTCATGGGGGTTAAATAAAAGAACAATGATTATTTTTTATTCATAACTCAATCTTGTGGCTGAAAGGCAAAGAATCTTTGGATAGTGGAGAGGATCCTGGGATCCTGACGAGTCCAGTTCTCTGAACCTGGCTTGTCATCAGAATACCACACTATTACCAAAACACAGAAAGTCTTTGCTCACCTCCTAAGGAGAGAAAAACAATTTAAACCTTTTTAGGGGGTGGGGAGTTATAACATACATATTCTAGATAAAAGTTCTTTGATATAAATATCTTTCACCAATTTTTGGCTAGTAATTTGCATTTTAATTGATTTTTTTATAGATACACTGATCTGTGATTTTAGTGTCCTGCCTAAAAAATTTTTTCCTATCCTAGGAGCACCAAAATATTATTTTCTTTTAGAAGAGTGTTTTTGGTACTACTGTGATTCAGCCCAGGTCCTAGCACGTACCAGGCAGGCACTTCAACACTGAGCTAGCATCCCAAGCGTCTTCTAAAAGATTTATTGCTAAATGTGAAGTTCTATGCTCCACCTTGAATAACTTTTTGCAGTGAGGTAGGTACCAAGATTTCTTTGTTATAGGTACAGATATACAACTGTTTCAGCTTACATTTTGCAAGTGTCTTTTCTCCCACTGAACTGTGGCCATACAATTTTTGCAAAGCAAGGGACAACACTATGGGTCTTTCTACTCTGTTTCATTACATTTTTATCCTTATACAAATCATATGCTCGCCTAGATCTTCATGTAAATTTTGAAATCTGGTAGTGAAAATACTCTAATTCTTTTATTCTTCAACATTGCTAGGCTAATCTTGGTCTTTCACTTGGTCTTATGCATATACAAAATTTAAAATCAATTTGTCATTATTCAACCCTCCAAATATCTGCTAAGATGAACCTATAAATCAATTTAGCAAGGACTGACGTCTTAACAGCATTGACCATTGCATATATAAAGCAATTACCTATTTATTTAGGTCCTCTTAAATTTCTCTCAACTGTGTTTTGTGGTTTTCAGCTTTATTTATCTTTCATTCGAGTGCCCCTCCCACTCCAGTACCAGGAACCTAAACGCTGTCTCCCCTGGGATCATTCCACAGTTTAGAGAAGTTAAAATAACTTAATTGACAAGCTTAATAATTATCTATAAAGCTAATAAGTATCCTAAAACTTTCAGATGCTGCAATCTGGGTACAAATTGTTACAGGGCAGACCAAAGAGTATCTACAGAACTTGAAGGACAAAGCCTCCTCCCCATAGGCAGAGCTGAGCTCTCTTCTATGCTTTGCTACCTAAGGAAAACCACCATTTGCTTAATGAAGAGGATGACGCACTGATATACATTCACTTTGAGCTACTGGGAATGATCCCCATAGCACAGGAGGTATCTTCAGTAAACTTATTTGTGATCTCTCTAAAGTCTTGATTTAAAGAGCATCTCTCTCCAAATAGTAATAAGTAAGATGCCTGAGCCAGGTGGGTTCTGTCTATTGTAGAAATTCTTGCATTCAAACTGAATCAAAACAGACAAGCTACTGGTACTTGTTTGGAATTCTTGGGTTCTATATTTCTCTATTCATGATTTGGGGCTGAAAAATTCTCTTCCCTTTTCACTACTCTTTTTCACAGATCCAAACTCCATACATCTACTAGGCCAAGTCTTTCTGTGTACCCTCAGTTACTGCATCCTATATCTTCACCACGACATTGGAAAGTGGCCCATTCTTCAGATGCCCCTGTCCCCACAATACCTTCTCTGGTAGCCTCAGCATGAGTGCCAATTCACTTCATAAACTTAGGGAAATGCTGTTATCATATATCACTCACTGTTCTATTACTAACCTCAAGTTGTTTTCTTTTATTTTCCTAACTGGTTCCTTGAGATCAGAGACCAAGATTTACCATTCTTAGCAGCAACTTCTGCTTCTTCAACATTTCTGGGATCATTACAAGCAGATGAAGTTACTAAATGCTCCCTTTTGGATCATTCCTGGCCCTCTCTCCATGTTCGGGATATCCTGTGGTTAAGCACCTTGAGTACTCACCATCACTGTAGCAGGGTTGTTCGACTAATGGCTCTATTATTCAAGTGGTTAAAAGCTGTTAGTCTGATTGAGTGACAAATGAGTACCCTACAAAGACACTGAGCTCCAGGAATAACAGATTCAGATCAGACATTGCCTAGGTGGACTCTTAGGAGCTGGGTTACAGGTCTTAGGAAATCCTACACGGGTGTGTGTTGTAGACTCTGTATCTGGTATGCAGCACACTAGTGAAATCCAGCCAGCAAGACAGCTGCCTACTTGCTCACCAACCACTTTTTCCTAAGTCCAGAACATTTGTAAAGCCAGGAGCTCCAGCCCAAGGCTGCTCCCATCCTTGACGGTATGGGTTTATGGATATTAAAAATGTGCTGATGTGAATCACCGTGCAAACACGCTTCACTAGAAGTACTGCATGCGGAAACATTGCTTCTTTTATCATCTCCTCTACCTCTGTTGGAAACATACACCCACAGATGATGTGGAGATTAGTGGGGCGTCAGACTGCTCTGTGTTTTTAGGCCTCCTGTCAGCTCCCATCAGCTATGGCTAGGGCTATGGAGGAGGCTGGGACAAACCTCAGGGACTTTGGCCAAGACCCATGGGCAGAGTCTGGGGCAGGAGAGGAGCTTGGGAGTGGGACAAGAAAAAGGCCATTCCCTAGTCCTACAGCTGCCCAACTATCTAGACCACAGCTATGGCCTGTATTACCATGGCATCCAGGACCTCTGAGGCTTATTCTCCCAGGCCAGCCAATGGTAATGGCAAAAGTGCAAACCCCTCCTGCTCCTGGGGAGAAAGCCATTTTCTTCTCCACTCCTAGTCCTCTCATTTGCCTCCTTACAGGATTTCCTAATAAAATACAGTCACAGAGCAAGGACAGGAGGTGGGCTAGATAGCCCTATCCTCTTAGAGGTGTTAAGAGTACCCAGCAAGATGCCATATCTGAGAATACTGTGTGGAGAGCAAAGCTACTGTGTGGGCTGAGGATTCCTCCACTGGAAGATCAGGGATGATAGTACGAGCGAGTACTGAAGTGGAACCTTGAACCATGGAGACTTTAAATAAACTAGTTCTGGAAAACGGCACTCAGAGAAGGAAAAGACATAGGGAATTGGCGAGGCATGATGCCAAGGAACAGAAGCTGGCCTGTTCTGACCACCCATTTGCTGTGTCGGCCAGTCTCACCTTGGCAGGTGGGGTGGCAGCCATCAGAGAGGCACCATATTGAAATCCAGTCATGAGTAGAGTCACAGGAGACTTTCTCTTCTATGCATATCCAGAAGCTGCAGAGCTAGCAGCTCTTGCCAATGCTAGAAAAGAAGATAGTATGGAGAAGGACAACAGGCTAGGGGAAGGGGCCAGCTCTGACCCAGTAGCTCCTGCTATTGACCAAGAAATCGGTTATGGTTTCCATCTAGTTGTCTCCCCAAAGCCTCATGTAAATCATGGGGCTGTCAAGCACATGGCTTAAGGGGCGGGGCCAGAGGACCAGGGCAGGCCTTGAGGGGCAGGACCAGAGAGATGCAAACCATTAAATTGACAGCATGCTCCTCACCTGCACCCCGCCCCCAGGCCTAGTAGCCTGTCTTGGAGGTATGGAGAAGATCACTCTGGATATGGCAGCACAATGCCTGGAGATCTTGCTTTAAACTGTGAGACCTCTAGTAACTGTGAACTAAATAAGCCTTTCCTTCCCCAAGCTTGTGTGTTGGGTATTTGTCCCAGCAACAAGAGAAGAGCAACTAAGACATAATTTGTTACCAGAGAAGTGGGGTCATTGCTGTGGCTAAACCTTACCATGTGGATTTCAAGCTTTTGGGAAAGGCTTGTGGGGAAGAGATAGGAAAGGTTTAGAGATGTTGCCTACCACAGAAGTGCTAGAACAACTTCAACTGTTCTGTAGGGGAGATTCTGGTCAGAGCTCAGACCAGAAGGCTGATAGAAAGCCGACCTGTAAAGATCAGGCTGGGGAGATTTCTGCTGTGAAGGACTGCATTAATTGTTGGACTCCTGATTATCTGTGTTTTGGCTTGGCAGAAAGTTTGTCTGAATTTCGTCCATGTCCAGAGACTTTGCCTGAGACTGAGATTAAGCATGGAAGACTGATTAATCTTTCAAGGAAAACCTCAAAGCAGTCAAATATGGGGGCAATGGCATGGTTATTGCTGGAGAATCTTAGTCAAATATTTGTTGAGAATGAAGAGCAAAGAGCTCAGCAAATGATTTAAAATGTTGTGAGTTTGGCCAAAAAGAAAGTGCCACAAAGGCTGTGGACTACAAAGATAGAGCTGAGATCTCCACTGCCTGGGAGGAACAGGGGAATAGAAAAGATGCCCTGAGAACACCACAGGAGTTGGCAAGTTGTTGCCCTTTGCAGCCTCAGAATTGCAAGAGTGAGGGACTTTGCTTTTAGGAGAAATCCGCAGAGTCCCATGTTCCAGAATGGAAGCAGTATAGAGAACTTGCTTCTCAGAATAAGGGTCTGAGTGCTTAACAATCCAGGCACTCAAACCCTACAGCCAAGAGAGAGGAAAGCCTGGCTCCTGCTCCAGCTAGCAGCAGACCTTGGCATCATCCATGTGGCATTGGTTTTAGGCACATGCAGGATGCAGGAGTTCTGAGGTTAAGAAGGCTTCCACCTTGATTTCAGAAGGCCTGGGCGGTCAAGCAGTGTGCCTCTGAGTGGACAGTGTGGAAATCAGCGAGTGAGAAGCCTACTCAGTGGAAACTCCAGAAGTTTGGAAAAGCCAGGGACATGGATCATCTAAAGGAAACTGCAAAGAGAGAGCAAAGCTGACCTAAGAGAGAAGCCATGGGAGCTACAACCACCAGCAGTGCCATAGGGGTGGAGCCATATGGAGTTCACAACTTGTCACAGATTGCTTTGGCTATTTCACAAGGACCTATAGGACATAATGTTTGCCCTGATGGATTTTGGACTTGTTTTGGCCCCAGTGGCTTGTATCCTCCTGTGTATAGCTTTAGGAATGGCAATGTTTATCTTATTCCTTTGAATGTTGGATGTATTTAACTCTTCATTTGCACAGGGACTCACAGTTGAAAGTTTGCCTTGGGTCTTAGAGGAAACTTGGGACTTGGACTTTTCAGCAATGCTGAAACTGTTGGGACTTTGGCAACTCTTAGAGATGGAATAGAATGCTTTTTGCAGAAAGGGATGTGCATGAGACTTTGGTCCAGGGGCAGAATGTTATTGTTTGTATCTAGTTGTCCCCTCAAAGCTTCATGTAAATCATGGGGCTGTCAAGCATGCAGCTCGAGGGTGAGGCCAGAGAGGCACAAACCATTAAACAGACAGCATGCTTCATACCCACCCCCATCCCCATCCCCATCAGGCCTGGTAGCTTCTCTTGGAGGTACGGAGCAGACCATCCTGGACACAACAGTGCAGTGCCTGGAGGTCTTGCTATGTAATTCAGGCTGCTTTAAACTATGAAACCTCCAGTAACTGTGAGCTAAATAAGCCTTTCCTTCCCTAAGCTTGCATGTCGGGTATTTGTCCCAACAAGGGAAGAGTAACTAAAACAACATCCAATTCCAACAGTGAGCATCTGGCCCACTGTGGCCATGCTTCACCTAATCCTTCAATATTCCCAGTGTGCTCTACATACCCAGTTCTTTGGAGGGCAAAGATAGCATCTGATACATGTTAACCCACATTCTAGCATGCTTATTTGATCCTTACTAGATTCAAAAGAATTCACTGGGGCAAATGGGGAATTTGTGATATCTGTCCTTATGACCCTTATGAGGAACCCATGACGTGGTGGTGCATGCCTGTAACCCCAGCTCTTGGGAGGCTGTAAACAGGTGGATCATTACGAGTCTGATCTAATAGTGAGACCCTGAACACCCTGTAGATCCTGAGAACACCCTGAGACCCTTCCCTCAAATGTAAAAAACAAGGAACCCATGAGAAGGCAGAGAGTGTAAAGCTGTGAGAGTGAAAAGCTGTGAGAGTGAATCCAAGGGTTCAGTGAAAACTCCAGGAACTGGAGATGCCAGGAACATGGCTCATACACTGGGGAAAGAAAGCTATAGGCAGAGAGCAAGGCCACCACAGAAGATACACCATGTGGGCTCCCACCAGGAACACCACAGGGACAGGGCCACCCAAGGTGCCACCTTGCAGCGCACACCTCACCACAAGCTGCACAGGGTGTTAGATGTGGAACCACAGGAGTTAACATTTGTCCTGTAGGATTTCAGGCCTGCTTTGGCCCCCTTCTTTTCTGTCCCCTTATTTTCTGCTTTTGAAATGGATATGACTACTCTGTGTCACTGTATGTTGAGAGCATTTGACTTCCTCTTTTTTATTTTTATTTTTATAGTAGCTCATAGCTAAGAATTGGCCTTGAGTCTCAGAGGACACTTTGGACTTGGGTTTTTCACCAGTACTGGAACTGTTAAGACATTGATGATTTTTCAAATGGACTAAATGCATTTTTCATAATGAGATTTTCTACTGACACTGTTATTATAAACAAAATTGCCATGAATATCTATGATGATCAATTTTTATATATTTCTCCAATTACTTACTTTGGCTGTAGTCCCAGAAAAGAATCATAGGCCAAATGGCAGACGGTTTTAGGAATTTTAATTTATTTGTTTGTCATGTTTTCATTTTTTTTTTACTTCTGTGTATCTTCCAAATGGCAATCCAAGCATACTGTATCACATTTCTTTCAACTATAAGTAAATCAGGAAAAAAAGGGGGGGCTGGGGAGATAATTCCATGGCACAAGTGCCTGCCTGGTAAGTGCAAGGTCATAAGTTTGAACCCCATTCCTGCCAAAAAAAAAAAAAAAAAAAGTAAATCAGGAACTAAGTATGCTTATTAAAATATGAGCTAAGTATGCCACTGTCCATTAAGGGTGGCCATTTCCAGGATTTCCATATAAAGAGGCTTAGTTGTGATTTGAGCTTTACCAAAACCTCATGGAGGGAACATGGCTTGCCACAGAAGGACCTGATGCTACCTCTGCTTCTGTGGCTTTGGCTGGTGCCACCCATCCCCTTCAGAGTCCCCACTCCAACCCAGCCTCTTGACTTCTACACTGTTGGAAATTTCAAATGGACACTTCTTTATTACAGGGGACTATCCTATACACTGTAGGTTATTTGGCAGCATTCCAAATTCTATCCATCTGATGCTGATAATGTCTGCCAATTATGACAGTCAAAAACATCTCATGCCAAGTATCTCTGAGAGAAAAAGGATTCAATCAGTTAAGAACTGCTAGTCAGACCAGGCATGATGGTGCATGCCCATAATCCCAGGATGAGGCAGAAAGATGGCTGTGAGTTCTAGGCCAGCCTGGGCTACATAGTGATACCTTGTCTCACTATGACAAGGTGAAAACTTTGAGAGTCTAACCTATAATCTATACTCTAACCTATAATCTCATATTTTAAGAAGCATACTTAGCTCCTGATTTACTTTTTTTTTTTTTTTGGGTGGGACTGGGGTTCAAACTCACGATCTTGTACTTACCAGGCAGGCACTTATGCCACGGAGCTATCTCCCCAGCCCTTTTTTTTTCTGATTTACTTATGGTTGAAAGAAATGTGATCCAGTATGCCTGGATTGCCATTTGGAAGATGGGCAAAGGTAAAAAAACAAAACATGACAAACAAATAAGCCTATAATCTGCTTAAGGAATACCTCAATTTAAAAAAAGAGAAGACTTTCATTTTGTTCTGACTTGGATAGGTTTATGACTGAAGATATAAAAGGCAATGAGTGATAAGATGGTTGTCAGGCAAACTACCACAAAAGAAAGACAAAGCAGCCACTGACACCTACAAAACGTGGACCTATGACTAAGGCGCCCCCTGGGGCAGTGCGTATACTAGTGAAATGTTGGGAGAGGTCATTAAGAGCAGCCTGTTCTGGGGGCTTCACAGACATACTAGTAAACCCCATAGTGACTAGTGTGGTTCCTGCTGGTTTACTCAGGGTTGTTTTGAATCTTTTAACATCATTAGCATGCTATCAATGATTCTTTTCTTTGAAAGTATAACATGTTGAAAACAACTCCAGCTTGAACTCTGCAAACACCCCTCTGTAATAAAATGAGGGCTTTTTATTTTGCTTTGCTTTTGTTTGTTTTTTTTAATTTAGGGAATGAACAAACTCAAAAATTCCAGCCCCAAAGCAGGTACAGAGTTTGGTATTTAGGCTGTATTAATCCACAAACTGGATAAGACCTTTGCCATTTCAGAGCCCACAGCCAACTATTAAAGAACAGACTCAGGATAAATAAACTGGGTATGTTCGTTGCTTTTCTCTCATTGCTGGGACAAAATGCTCATAACCCTAAATTAGGGAGACAAAGGGTGATAAAATACCCATAACCCCAAATTAAGGGAACAAAGAGGGGCAACATACACATAACCCAAAATTAAAGAAGCAAAGGTTATTTAATTCACAGTTAAGTGGAGGTTTCAGTCCATACTCAGCTGGTTCCAAGGCTGAGTAGCACATGGCAGAGGGCAGCCATTCACAGTGACAGCAAACAGCAAAGAACAGGGCAGCAGCTGTGCTAGCTAACCTCTTTCCTCTCCTTACATTTGTATGCAGATTATCCACCCCAGGATGAATGTAGCATTCATATCTATAATTCCATAATTGAATCAAGAATTAATCACAAACTCTAGAAGCCACCCCAATGACTGACTGCATGAGGCTTTGAGGAGACAACTAGACACAAACCATAACATTGGGCTTTGGTTTGTTCCTCCTGCGAGTGGCAAGAACAGTTCTCATCATCCAGTCTCCAGGGTTGTAGGATGATCACGAACAGTGTTTGTGGAACACCACACTCTACAAGGCAGTGGAAAGAGACAACAACTGAACTCTGGCACAAAGAAAAAAGTCAAGCCCACTCTCTCCATGAAGCAAAATCAGTCCAAACTGTGACCATTTGGCTCTGTTATCTAAGATGCGACCAATAAAGTTTGGACCTTAAGATCTCTCTTGAAACCTGATGCCTAGCGGAGAGACAGAATACAAGCAATTTGAGCAGCAGAATTCGCCAAAAGAGATAGTCCACATTTTCTTCTTCCCCACACCCCATGCTGGGCCCTTAGCTTGGTGTTCCTTCCTGTCCTCAGAAGAGGTATATATTACCAGGCAGGAAACAGAGGCTGCTGAGCAATAACTTATTTTTATGGCCTGCTGAGTAAATTAAATTTTCTGATTCAGTTGTAAATGGCAGAAATGCTACAGAGTCTACAGAGACTACAGGATCTCTCTATACAAATCAGACTTGTAGCGATTCTCCTGTTTTCAGCTTCCCAAGTACTGGGATTACTGGCATGCATTACCACATCCAGTTTCAATTATCCTCTCAGCGTGCCCTGGAGGCGGGGCTGTATGGCAGGCTGGGTAATGGAACCATTGACTTCTGTGTCTGCCTAAGCAGATGCTTTAATCTGCTGAACTACCTGACCAGCCTTATGGTAGAAACTCTAAACAAGATTGACATTTATTCTGCTGTCCTGTAAAAGTACAAACAATAATGGTCTCAAGAAACTCCCAAAGACCCTGGTACCTAAGCTCCTTTTCCCTTGTGCTAGAGTGGTCCTCTAATCTGCCTGGCCCACAGAGATGTCCCATCATATCTGTATATCAGGCAGCATGGAGGAAAGAAATATGTCTTGGTCATCTAAAGGCAGGAGCCAGAACTTCTGGGCCCAATTGACTAGAAAACATGATTATGTACATCTCTCAACTCATTCTTGTAGCTTAAAATCAGCCATAATAAGAGTATTCATACCTGAAAATTGGCAAACACTACAGTCAGGGCTTCATTTTCTCTGCTGTTAAATAATTACCAGTATGTCCTTTATATTAGAAGCCACTAATAAGAACTTAGTGACAAGGGCATCCCCTAGCTATAAAGGAAGCTAAGAAATATAGTCCCTAGCTATATAGCTGTGTACTTAGCTACAGAGATTATTGTTGTGGAATAGGGTTTTGGAGGCCCCTTCTGTGCTGACTTCGCAGGCAACTGTCCCAGTAGCCTCATCCTACAGCACAATCTGGTCCTCAGGGAGTACTCAGAAATCCTAAGAGTGCAAAACACATGACTGCTTACTGCTGCTGGCCACATGAACTTCCAGGCACTCAGAGTGAGCCATAAAGCCCCTCGCACCAAGAGGGCAGACATATCCCAACCATGCTACTCCAGCGACTTTCTCCAAAATGCTCCCAGCTGAGGTTTTTGGTTTTTTTTTTTTTTTTTT
>PVJA010001386.1:89625-128727 GCA_004027025.1 Myocastor coypus | reverse complement strand
GCAATATTTGAAATGAAAAGTATATGGAGTGGAGTGGACAGAGTAAGCACTGTAGAAGAAATGACGAGTGAGGTTGAAAACAGCCACAGAAACGATGCAAAATGAATCATAAGGAGCAAAGATTAAAAAATAAAAACGGTTGTGAAACTGACCATGTAAAACTGACCTACCTGAAAGAGAGTAGAGAATGGAAGACTTAAAAATATAATTCATAAAATTGATGGCCAAAACTTTTTATATTTGATAAAGACTATAAGCCAAGAATCTCAACAAACTTCAAACATAAAAATAAGAAATGTGAAACAAGTGACATTAAGGCACATTATTGTTTACTTCAGTGGCCCCAAACCTTTTTGGCACCAGCAGCTGGTTTTGTGGAAGACAGTTTCTCCATGGACTGGGAGAAGGTGATGATTTTGGGATGATTCAGAGGAATATATAACCTAATATACCTAATAACCTATAACCTAATATTCACACGCATTCCATGTGTGAATTCACAGTAGGGTTTGCACTGCTATGACAATCTAATGCGGCTGTGTATCTGACAGGATAGCTCAGACAGCGATGTGAGCCATGGAGAGTGGCTGTGAGTATACATGCATCTTTGCTCCTTGATTTCCAGTCACCTCCTTCTGCAGGACCTGGTTCCTAAGAGGGCATGTGGACAGGTCTGTGGCATGGAAGTCTAATTGCCATGTTTGAAGACGGCAAAGGAAAAGGTTGCATCCTAGAGAAGTATGGATGAGGAGAATGGCCAGCTTCCTCGGGAAACAACATGAATGAGGACAGAAGAGCTCCTTACTCGAGTACTGACAGAAGAAAGGCCATCTGTGTAGACCTCAGCATTCAGCAAAATTTTCTTTCAGAAGCAGAAGTGAAAAATAATTTTTAGGGGAAGGAAAATGACTCCAGACAGAAAGCCAAATCTATACTAAGGAATAAAGAGCACTGACAATATAGGTAAACATAAGGTCTCCCTAAATTATACTTTACAAAAATATTTGTCTGTTTGTTTTTATGGTATTGAAGACTGAACCCTAGGCCTTTGCATTGAGCTGCACCCCCACCTTCTTTTTCATTTTGAGACAGGGTCTCAATAAGTCACTAAATTGCCCAGGCTGGGTTTGAACTTATGATCCTCCTGTCTTACCTTCCCCAGTGCTAAGACAATAGGTAGTTTATGTACCACCATGCTTAGCTAAAATGTTTCTTTAAACTTCATGTATCAAGTTGAAAATGTTTTACCCAATATCAGGGAAATATTTAAAAAAATTCTGAAGTATGCTATGTATTTATCTTTGTATGTCAGTTTTATACACATTTTTATGCAGTTAATTTACTTCCATTTCAACTGAAGAGTTCCCTTCAGCATTTTCTGTAAGGTAGTTTGGGTGGGGATGTGGTTCCTCAATTTTTGCTTGTTTGTAATAGTCTATCCTCCATTCTGAAACATAGCTAAAACTGGTACAGTATTTCTGATTTCAGTGTTCTGTAACATTTCATTATTTTGAGTCTTTTCCCTCCCCGATCCTATCCTACAGCAGTTCTGCTGAGAAATTCACTGATAAGAGACTCCTCCGTATGCATAAATTGCTTTTCTGTTGTTTTCAAAATTCTCTTTGCCCAGACTTTTGACCATTTCATTATGAGTCTCAAGGTAGACGTCTGTTACTCAGTGGGAGACCTTCAAGCATCTTGAATCTGGATGCTCATATTGTTCCTCAAATTTGAGTTTTCTGGCCACTTTTTTTTTTTTTTTTTTTTGAGGCAGGGTTCTTCCTACATAGTCCAGACTGTCCTCAAACTCATGATCCTTTTGCCTCAGCCTCCCAAGTGCTTAGATTATAGCCATGTGCCTGCACATCTGGCTTCACTATTTCTTTATTCTTCCAGTCTGTTTCTCCTTTTCCCTTTTTGAATGCTTATAATACATATATTACTTTGTGTGATGGTGTCTCCTAACTTCAAAAAGCTTTCTCCATTGTCTTTTATCTTTTATTTCTACTTGTTCCCCTACTGGGTAATTTAAAATGTCTTTGAGTTCAGTGATTCTCTTGCTTGACCATACCTGCTTACTAAAGTGCTTTCTTTTTCTTTTTCTTTCTTTCTTTCTTTCTTTCTTTCTTTCTTTCTTTCTTTCTTTCTTTCTTTCTTTCTTTCTTTCTTTCTTCCTTCCTTCCTCTCTCTCTCTCTCTCTCTCTCTCTCTCTCTCTCTCTCTCTCTCTCTCTCTCTTTTTCTTTCAGAACTGGGGACTGAACTCAGGCCCTTGCACTTGCCAGGGAAGCACTTATTCTACTGAGCTATCTCCCCAGCCCCCTAAAGTGCTCTATTGTACTTTTCATCAGACACTGCCTTCATCTTTTGGAGTTTTGAAGTGGTTGCATAACTTTGTTGTACTTATTTGGTTCAAGTATGGTTGTCCTAATTTCTAGTACTTGTCTGTTTTCTTTTAAATCAGTGAACTCTTTTTTTAAAAAAATAATTTATTTATTTTTTTCTTGCTTCAGAACCTTTATTTTTTATTCAATCATTTTTATGGCCGGCTCAGCCTGCCCTGAGGGCAGGGCTGGCACAGCATGTGGTGCCGGGGATTGAACCGCGGTCCCTGAAGCCACCCAAGCTTTCCCAAGCAGGGGCTTTAGACCACTGAGCCATCCCACCGGGCCCATCAGTGAACTCTTTAAGAGGAGTTTAAAGACATTTTTTAGTCAGTTCATGGAACTTCACTTCTTGAAGGTCAGTTTTCAGTTATTGGAGCTTTACTAGTTTTCAGGGCTGGATGAGGGAGCATTTGCAGAGGCTCTTGTTCCCAGGCTCATGCAGGACAGAGGAGGCAGGACCAACAACTTGTTTATCCTTTCCTGGGTGTGACTTCTACCTGGTAGGTCTTAGGTGTGCAGGCCTGGTGCCTCTGCCATGGACATTGTCAGAGTATCTGAATTAATTAGAACCTCTGGAACTCATGAGGTCAGTGTCACCAAAATGGCTTGGGAGCAGGGGACACACACATGCTGGCTTTCTGGGAGCAGAGCGCAGAGGCTGGGCAGGGCCTGGACAGATACTTGCCTCCTGTCTGGGCCAGCCCAGCTTGCCGTGGCATGGTACCTAAACCTCCACCTGGGTGCCTGTGTTTGTGGGGGATCCCTTCCCTAAGGATTCTGGGAGCTATGTACCCCCTAAGAGCAGCGTGCCAAGGAGGACGGTTTCTGGTTCTTCCCTCACCTGGTCTTCTGGGACCTTCCTTGTCATACAAGCCAGGGAACACGCTCAGGCGCCTTATCTCTGCTGCAAAAGGCATTTGGTACAATATGCCGGTGGCTGTGGACTTCCTGGAGCCTTGTGCTACGACCTTGGAGGAAGCAGGAAAGAAGTCACATTCTGGTTATAGGGTCTAGCTCCACGTGCCCCACTTTCAATTGGAAGACAGCGCCCAGGAGTATGGGGGGCATGGGAGTCTCGTCTGCTGCTAAGTGATGCTTCATTTTTATTTATTTCATTTTTATTTCTCCCCAGATGAAAGGCATGGAGGGGCCCTGAGAATACACAGCCCTTGGAGACAGTGGGCCTATGACTAGCACTTTCACTGTGCAGCAGGGAGGCGCCTGTGCTCACAGGGCCATGATGTTTCCATGTGTCTGTGATGGCTGCAGGGAAAGCAAAGGTGGGCCTGTGGGAGGGGCTGGGTGTGGCTGAGTCATGTCTGTGTGGGGTGGGCCTGCATTTAAGAGCTTTCAATGGGCAAATGGCCAGGCACAGTGCAGGGCAGCAGTGGCAGCGAGAGAGAGGTGAGGCCTGCAGGGCGGGTGTGATACCTGCTCCAGGTTCCTCATTTTGGGGCTCCCTTCTTGCTTCTTCAAGATACTTTTGATCTTCTTCACTTCCTTTGTCTTTGGTTTTGGGGGCTCCACCACCATGACCTTTTGCTTCTGCCAAGTGAAGGAGGAAGACTGTCTTGGAGATGACTCTGTGAGGAGCCTATCCTCTGTCCCCAGAGAAGAGAAGGCTCCCTGGTGAGTGGGTACCCACACCCATACTCTAGTCCCCCATCTCCCTCCTGTCCCTAAGGCCTCTGGGCACACTGTGGTGCCTTTGTCCCTGGTCCCAGAACAACCTGCTAGTCCTTAGGTCTTGTGTTGCCCCTGTCCACTCGAAATCCACCGGTAGTTCCTCTGTCACCCTCCGGATGAAGTCCCCTTGCTCTCAAGTGGCCTCCTATCTGTGCCCTCCTTGCCTGGCCACCAGTCTGGGCTTTGAGCTTGTCTTGCTTATGTAATATGCAGGCCATTTACTCTGCATATGGAGGGAGGTTCTTCCCTCCTTCCCATCTCCTCACCTCTCCTCCTCTCCCCTCCTTTCCTCTCCCTTCTCCGTCTTCCCCCTTTTTCCCTCCTTTCTTCTCTCCACCCCACCTAGTCTGTAGCCCCAGAGCATTATCATAATGCATCTTGATTTTTTCTTTTCTGGGGGCTCCTGGTGACTTGTGGAGGAGCCAAGTGCAGCCATCTTTGAACTGAGTCCCTGTTTTGTGGCCGTGCCTAGCCTAACAGCCCAAGGCACAGGGGGAAGCAGGTGGATGGCTCATTAGGGACCCTCAGAGTCCAGTGGGTGAAGGGGGCCTCCAGGAAGCTGAGGGTGGGGTGGGGTTCTAGCATACCTCAAGAAGGATGAGATTCACTCACTGGCTTCCCTGAGCTGTGGGAATTTGGGGCAATTGTGACCCAGGTTGCAGACTCTGGTCACTTGGCTTGGGTTGGAAGCTGAGCCACCTATTGTTCCTTGGCTGCCTTACCTTGGAAAAATTACTGCTTTCTTAGTGGTGGCTTGGCTTTGTCATCTGAAGGATGGGGACAACGGTAGGAGCTACCTTGTGAAGTTCTTGAGGAAGGTGGAAGATGAAAGCATTGTAGCTGTGAGGCCCTCTGTGGGTGGTGACCCTGTGCCAGTGGATGGAAGGCTTTGAGAAGGTGATGGCAAGTGGGAAGAAGCCGCCCTGCGGTGGCTAAGGTAGGAGTTGCAAGGCTGCCACCTACAGGGGGCAGCGCTGAGCCACGCCACCTACAGGGGGCAGCGCTGAGCCACGCCACCTACAGGGGGCAGCGCTGAGCCACGCCACCTACAGGGGGCAGCGCTGAGCCACGCCACCTACAGGGGGCAACGCTGAGCCACGTCTGGGTTTTGTCTGGTTGAGTGGAGACAGGCGTGCAACTGAGCCTGGGGCTGGGTTTTTCAGGTGGAGAAGAGAGGACAAGGCCCCCACCCCATCCTCTAGTCTGAGTGGCTCTCCACTGTCTCTCAGTTTGGGAAAAGCTGGAGGAGGTCAACAGGAAGCCTGAAAGCCCAGGACTGCTCAGCAGTTGCTCATGCAGAGGCCTTTGTGGCTGAGACTTGGGACCTTGGGAGTCTTCCTTGCTTGCCTGTGGGTTTAGGGAGAAGCACCACGAGCACTCTGAAAGGGGAGAAAGCCTGGATTGCCAGGGCTGCGCCGAGGAAAAGGGGAGAGGAGGCCCAAGGGCTCTGTGCAAACCCTCTTCCAGGTTCTTCACTAATGGCCACCCTACCCCCTCTGCTGTCTGAGACCTGCCAAATAAAACCTGCCTCCTCCTTCCTTAGGAGCTTATTTAGAAAGCCAGTGCTTTTGGAAGGGAAACAATGTGTGAAGGCTTATTTATATTTTTGTTGTGTGAATTTATTCCCTCCTTGGGTCCCAAACTGTGTGCAATAAAAGCTACATATTTGGTAAGGATATAAAAACATTATTAGAATATATTCAGAGTGAAAGGAGATTGGGACATTAACCGTGAAAGTGGATGTGAGTTTTGTGATTGAAATCAAGTTCCGAGGGATCCAAAAGTCCAGCCCTCACTCTTGCTCCCAAAAATAAAGATGGGAGCAGGAGACTACCAGTAAATCATGAGCACCTTTGTGGAAAATGCATGCTTCTTGGCTGATGTAACTGGCAGTGGAGACTTTCTGGCTATGTGAAAAGCGGCACCCTGAACTCTCCTGAAAGGCGGGGCGTTGAGCTGCTGAGAGCAGAGAAAGTGAAGGCAGTTGTGGGTGCTGGCCTAACTGGACCGCAGAGCCCAGGGGCTGGGTAAACCCTGGTTTGGGACCCAGCTCTATGCTTTATTAACACATCACGATCCTGGTGCCCGCCTTGGAACCTGGCTGAGGGCAGCTGAGGCAGCAGCCGCAGTTGCAGCAGGATCAGCATTGCCCTGAGCAAGGCTGCTTCTGCGATCCGGCTGGCCATGCAAGTTCACCTTTCCAAGGACATTGTTTTGTTCTCCATAGCCGATGAACCTGGGGTGAGGGAACTCTGGGGAAGACTGAGGCCAATTGGTTGCTCTAGTTCCTGGACAAGAGTGGAGCAGGTTAGAGCTGCCTTTGAGGCAGGGCAGGAAGGAGGAGGTTGCTAGCGGAAGGCATCCTGTGGAGAAGTAATGCCCTGATCCTGGAGCCCTCCTAGGAGGAGGTGGGAGGGACACTGTGTGGGGACAGCATCCTGGCAACATCAAGCACCAGGCAATTCAGGCTTTTCCCCCTTTCAGAGTGCTCGTGGTGCTTCTCCCTAAACCCACAGGCAAGCAAGGAAGACTCCCAAGGTCCCAAGTCTCAGCCACAAAGGCCTCCGCATGAGCAACTGCTGAGCAGTCCTAGGGTTTAGGGCTTCTTGCTGACCCCCTTAGCCTGTCTCAAATAACGACTAAACTTTAGGTAGGCTTCTTTCTGGGTATGGACCCTGACTGCTGCTTTCTTAGAGAATGTCCTTTAGAAAACTTACATTGGTCAGTTTTTCCTCTGTCCTCTGGAGACATCAGTCTCCAACCTCTGGTCACTTTTCAGTGCTAGAATACCTTGCTTGAGGACTTGGAGTCATCCCTTTGAAGCTGAATGAAGAGAGACTACACCCCTTTCAGTCTTTGTGAGGAGGGCAGGATTCTGATTCTGATCATCACTGATAAGCAAATAAAGATAGCCTAACCAGCCTCCTCTCTGAGATCCGCTACTAGTTCACCCCAGTGCTAACATGTGCTTCTGACTTATGTTTTGTGGGTGTGCAGAGCTCCAGCTGCCCTGTCTCCCAGAAGCTTTGCTTTGACGGTACCCACCTGGACAGGTTGCTTCTTTCCCTTCCTCCGCTCTAGCCACTCCAGCACCCGGGTGAGGTCAGACATCTTCCTCTCCTCCGCAGTCCTCCATACGGTCTTCCTCTCTGTGGGCATGAGGTCCCTTAGATCCTTTGGCTTCTCTGACATGCTGGAGTCCTGCCTCTGCTCTGGGTAAGTGGCTAGCACTCCCTTGATCCCTGTGCCTAGTGTGGCTGGTGTGGGTGGCTAGCAATATGGGTGTGGTCTCTGGAAAGGACCACAAGAGGCAGAGACCTGAGCTACTGGTTTCAGAAGACAGACATGTGGGGAGTGATTGTGAGGTCACTGCCAGGCTTTGCAGCTGGCACTGGGTCAGAGAAAGGTGGCGAGATGGGACAGTTGTGGGAACTTGTGGTAGTGCTAGTGGCCATTGATACTGATGCAATTGGATGCATTTATAGGCAAAAGCTCTAATGAGGAAGGGATATCAGCTTGAGTGAAGAAGACCTGAAGGGGGCACAGCTCTGAAGAGGAGAAACAGACTGGGCTATTCATAAAGAGAAGAGAAAAACTTTCATGGCCTCTCTGGGGTGGGATAGTGTACATTTCTGTTGGGCCATGTGTCTGGTATTTTTTGGGGGGAAATTCTCCCTTGTGTTTTAGGGGTTTCTTTCTTGTGGAGGGTATGGATTAGCTGTGACTCTCATCCTTGTAAACATCCTGGAATCAGGATGTTTGCTCTTGTAGGGTAGCTGGTCCTTGCCATAAGAATAGCGGTTGAAGGGAAGAGCATCCCATACCCTGTTCACCAGGGAGGGTTGGGGAAAGGCATGCCTCAGCCCCGTTTAGTGGGAAATGGGTTCTAGGGTGAGGCACAAGACCTTCTTGTCTCTCGTCTCCATGAGGATCCATCCCTCTTTTGCTTCCCTGGCACTTTGGCCTGCAAGGCCACCACCCCTCCACCTGGTACTCTCATCTGAACCTTGTCACAGCCTCTCTTATGATCTCTCCATGTCCGCTTCCATAGATATCCTGCCAGAACAGAGGTCAGCACAGGCATCCTCCTAATCTGTGTGTCTCTAGTTTACTATTGTGGCAGCCTTGATGTCCGGGATTAATTCCAAATGTTTACCTTTCTTTCTTTCTTTCTTTTTCTTTCTTTCTTTCTTTCTTTCTTTCCTTCCTTCCTTCTTCCTTCCTTATTTTATTTATTTATTTATTTATTTATTTATTTATTTATTTATTTATTCTTGTTTCAGAACCTTTGTTTGTTTATTCACTCATTTTTATGGCTGGCTCAGCCCATCCCGAGGGCAGGGCTGGTGCAGCATGTGGTGCCAGGGGTTGAATTGCGCAGCCCCTGAAGCTGCCCAAGCTTTCCCAAGCAGGCGCTTTAGACCACTGAGCCATCCCGCTGGGCCTGTTCCTTTCTTTCTTATTTCTTATTTATTTTTTGTAAGAAAAATTTAACAATGGTTGCACTACACATTTTCATCATCAAATCAGTATAGATCAACACACATAGGTACGTAAGACTGATCAAACAATTAAACATTAACACTTTCAATAAACATTATTTTTTTTTTAACTCTTCCAAATGCATTTCATCAAATGTTTACCTTTCAGGTCATTTTGACTTGTAGTTGAGTTTATGTATCTCATTATATAGTTGTAAGAAATAGCAATGGAAGTTGGGGAGATAGCTCAGTAGATAAGTGCTTGCCTGAAAAGAAAAGAAATAGCATTGGATTCTTTGTTGTTGTTGTTTCTGGAGGGAGGGTTTCACTATGCCTTTCGGGCTGACCTTGAACTCAGTTTGTCGTCCAGGCTGGTACATGAATTCCTTTGTGTTTATGTGGCAATGTCTTTATGCTAAATTTATTTTTGCAGAAAGATCCTCTGGGTAGCAAACTCTTTGAGTAGCAGGCGTGTAGCACACTGTGTGTGCTCCAGCTTCTGCCCTCCATGCTTCCATGCAGGAAGTTGGCTGTTCATCGTGTTGCTGTTTTTGGGCTTGTTGTAATCATTTTCCCTTGCTGATTTCTGCCTTTACTTTTTGTCCTTTGACCATCTGCCAGTGAAATGTTTAGGGGTGAATCTCTGTGTTCACCCCATCTGAACTTTGTTGAACTCTGGGGCATGTACTTAGTATTTTACATCAGATTCTAGAAATTTTGAATCAAGTTTTTTTTCCCACTTTTTTTCCTGAAACTTTGTGGGTTTTTTGTTTTTCTGTTTCTGGGACTCTACATGTTAGGGTTTGTATCTAGATGGCCCCCAAAGCCTCGGGTAGTCACTAAGCCAGGCTTCTAGAGTCTGTGATCAATTCATGATCCAGTGCTGAGACTATGGGTGTGAGTGGCACATGCATGGATAGCCTGGTACAGCATAAGCGAGAGAGGCTTGCTGCCTCTCTGTTGCCACTGCTCCTGCCCTTTTGCTCTTACTGTTTTGCTGTTTTCCACTGCCATCAACTGTTGCCCTTTGACATGTGCTGCTCAGCCTTAGAGCTAGTCGAATATGGACTGAAACCTCCATGAACTGTGAGCTAAATGAACCTTTCCTTCCTTAATTTTTGTTTTGGTGGGGTTCTGGTTCAGCCCACCCCAAGGAGTGGGGTTGGTGCAGCATGTGGTGCTGGGGATGGCACCGTGGTCCCTGTGTTTGCCTAAGTTTGCTTAAGAAGGTGCTTTAGATCACTGAGCTATCTTATTAGCCTGGGTGTCAGGTATTTTGTCCCAGCAACAAGAGAAAACTTACTGAGACACTATATATCCATTGGCACACTTGATATTGTCCCACTGGTCTCTAAGATTCTGTTAGTTTTTCTTCAATCACTTTTTTTCCTGTTCTTTAGATTGGATAATTTCTTTCACTCTATCTTAGGCTCACTGATTCCTTCTTCTGCAATTCATAATCTGCTCTGAGCTCTTCTAGTAAATTTTACATTTTAATTATATTTTTCAGCTCCCACATTTCCATTTATTATTCATAGTTTTTATACCTTTACTTGAAGTTTTCTCTGCTGATTCATTATTGTCATAATTTCATTTAAATTTAAAGCACAATTTGCTTTAGTTCCTTGAAATCTTTCTGCTAAATACAACAGCTACAAACATTCAGGGATAATTTCTACTTATTTCTGTTTTCCTAATGATGTATATCTCTTTTCTGTTTATTTGCATCTAATAATTTTTGGTTGAAAACTGAATATTAAAAAATAGTGTCTTAAAACAACATTGAGATTCCACCTCACCCTGGAAAGAATGGGTATCATCAAGAAATCCACCAATAGTAAATGCTGGCAGGGCTGTGGAAAAAAGAAACATTTCCCCACTATTATAAGAGTGTTGACTGGTGCAATCACTGTGGAAACTAGTGTGGTAATTCCTCAAAAACTAGGATTATAGGTATCATTGGACCCTGGTATTCCTCTTCTGGGTATCTTCCTAGAAGATTTAAAATCATCATGCCATAGTGATACATGTACATCCATGTGGATAGTGGTGCAATTTACCATAGTTAAATCTTGGAACAACTCAAAGGCCCATCACCTGAGGAATGGATAAAAAGAAAATGCCATCTTTTTATACAGTGGAGTACTACTTGGCCACAAAGAAGGATAACCTGGAGACTTTTATAGGTAAATGGTTGCAACTCAAGAGCATACTCATAAGTGAAATGAATCAGACTCACATGAGTAAAATCATACTGCCACCTTGGTGTGAGAATATGAAAGAGTAAATAAGATCCAAAATGCAATAGATGTTGTGAAATGGGAAAAATGTTCAAAATGAGACAGACACTGGGATAAGTGAAAGGAAGAAGGAAGGAAAGGAAAAGGAAATTGGTACTCTTATTATCCTGCTTTGAAATTTTTATTTTTTCTCTTTAAAGTTAAAAAAGTTATGCTATGTAAACATGTATAATGTACAAGTTCACTTGCTTTAGTCTTTCCACAGTGGATGCATGCGCCCAAACGTTGCACAGCATAGAAGTTCCACTGTCGGTTTCCTTTGTCAATTTAAAACTCATTGTAGCAATGTTGGCTACTGACCCATGTCCAGGTTGTATTGCTATTGTCACTTTTCTTGGTTGAATGACATATGTGGGCTCTTGCAGTCCCTGTCAAGTAAGCTGTGAAGTCTTTCTTATAATGTGAAGTCACTGAAAGTTTCTGATTAAATTGCTTATACTCTTGCTTTGCACACCTAGCTTTGCTTCTCAGCAGTGACTCTGCACATTGCGCGTTGGGCAGTGGTCACGTTCACGCTCTTCAAGCCTTCGTCCTCTGTGGAGGATCTAGGTGTGGGTAGAGGAGCTACAGCAATGACCTTATGGCTACATTCCAATGGATCCCGGTGTTTGGTGGCTTGAAGCAAAAACACGTACAACCTAAAAGTTTCTGTGGGTCAGAACTGTGGGTGTGTCTTAGCTGGGTTCTCTGGCTCAGGCCACAATCAAGTCACTGGCCAGGAGAGGTAACTGGAGAGCCAGACTGGGAAGGCCATGCGTGTGTGTCGCCTGCGTGGGTCTTGGAGGACTGGCTTCCTCAAAGGCCACTGAACCAAGAGCACCAGCCCTCTGCTGAGCGCCCTAGGTTTCTTGGTAGATGCTTTTCCCTTATTTGCTCTTGTCATAAGCTTGCTTCCTGAGAATGGCAAGGAGAGGAATGAGAGAGAGGGTCAGGGCTGGGCAGAAGTCAGCTCCTTATAACATTTTCTTGCAGGTGACATCCATCATTTTTCAGTATTTATTCGTGAGTAGCGAGTCACCATACTGGCTGTGCCCCAGGCAGAGGTGTCACACATGGCACTAGTACTAGGGGACATGCCTCGCTGAGGGTCCTGTTAGATGCAGCCGACCGCAGAGCACATTCAAAGCTTAGGCTGCCATTGCATGCTCACCACTGTCGCCTTTCTGTCGAAGTGTGCTGCCTTAGCCTCAGCAGAGACCAGGGCATGTGGCCACACCAGCCTTTCTGTTCTGCGTTAGGCATACGTGCAGCCACAGTCAGCAAGGTCTCCGTCCCCGCTGAGACTGCAGCCTCAGCTCCCTGGGCTTCTTGGCTCTCCTGCTTTTCTGCCTTGGGGATTTTTGCTTACCCTAGAAGACTGCCAAGAGTGGGTGCTGCCCACTGCTCTGAATTTAGTGACCCCTTTAAACACAGCAGAGAAACTTCCTGTTCTCACAGCCTGCCCCACCTGGGAGCCCTCCTCCTGCCTGAGTATGGAGGAGGGGGGGAGCACCCCCCTCCATAGGCCCCCACCGAGGCTGCCCAAATTTCCTCTAGTTTTCAAGGATAAATGCTGCTCCAATTAGTATGCGCCTTTCGTTGGTTTCCAGATCACTGCATGAGTTGTTTTGGTTGATTTTGACTGGCGTTGTGGCTGTTTTTCACAGGGAAGATTTATTTTCTCTTCATTCAGCCAGAGGGAATGTCTTTTGCTAGTGGTCTCTTTCTGTTACACTTTGTGATAGCCTATTGCTACTGTGAAATGAAATTTGCAAAACTTTATCAATCTGCATACACAGTTTTCTTTTTCTATTTATTTATTTATTTATTTATTTATTTATTTATTGGTCTCCAAGCCATTTATTTGTCCTGATAGGGAGCAGAGGAGTTCCTTGGGGAAAGAGGGTACAAAATACTGTGGGATCCTGGACCAGTTGGTGCAGGTGAACTCAGATAGAAGGGTTTCTCAATCGAAGGTGGAGCCATTCCAGCCCACATTGGCCGCGTTTATGTCATCATAGTTGCTGTAGATTCTGTCCGGACTGATGTGCAGGCGCTTGGCCAGCAGGCCACACAGCAGCTTGCTGTAGGAGCGATCCTGCGCGCCGCCTATCTTGCCAATACTGTGCAGGCTGCAGAGCGCGCAGGGCTCTGCTGAGCTCGCGAAGGTCCTGAGCTGGTCCAGAACCATGCGCGCTGCGATGTACTGGGCCGGCTTGCCAGTGGCCTGCGCCAGCTGCTGGGTGAGCTCGGAAAGGAACCCATCTGGCACGGAGGTGCGGGGCACGTTGGTGTGTGTTCAGGACGAACATCGGCATGTTGGCAGAAAGATGAGAGGACGAGAGTAGAAGAATTGCACATCATCCGCGCAGCAGCGGCACACACAATTTTCTTTTAAAAATGTATTTGGTTATTGCAGGGTCTCACCGCGCAGCTCTGACTGGTGGTGATCTTCCTGCTTTCAGCTTTCCCAGCACCGGGATTCCAGGTGTGCACCTTCGGGGCAGGGCATTCAGCGTCAGGGATGGGGCGTTGTGCTTGCCTAAGCTTGCATAAGCAGGCGCTTTAGGCCGCTGAACTATCTTGCTGGCCCCCTGCATGCGCATTTAAATGTGAGAAAAAACTAAAAAGTCTTCCTTTAGGTGGGTTTTACTATTTACTATTTTGATTCTTGGCCACAACTCATGTAGAAGAAACTCCCTTAAATTCTCCAAATGATACAATCTCACTAAGAAGCAGTGACACAGCCAGAGTATTCTAGACTGTTTCTGCAGTGCTGGCAGGACGAGTTTGTTTTGAACATTTTCTGTGACTGAGTTGTCTCCCTAGACTGTGTCACCTGTAAATTTTCCATAGGTCCTGTCCCCCAAAACAAGGACGTAACTTTATGCATTCATTTCTCTTTTTTCTCCTCCTTTACCAATATTCATTTAATATAACATTTCTTTGTTACTAGTCCAAAGAAGTTTTCACGCCAGACACATTTGTGCACAGCTCCATTGTGATCACAAGAGGGGGCAGATCTACTTTTCTTCTGAACATTGGTGCAAACAAATCATCTTTGTGACAGCAATGCACTGGCTTCCTCAAGGCAGGACAGGGTGCTAGAGCTGAAATGCATCATTACCTTTTCTAACCAGAACAGCAAAAGATGCAGTGGTAGAAGGGGTATGAAAGCCACTGCAAATTGCTGAACCCCGGGGGTTCTGGGAAGCTGGCATAGGAAAGTGCCTTGGGGGGGCTCTTGGGATGGGGCTCCACCCCAAGCATCAGAAGCATACTGTGATAGAAGCTGTTTCTACTAAAACTGGCAATATTACTCTGACTTTTCTCATCTTTTTCTTCTAGAGTCCAAAATTAAAATTGTACTAGTTTAAAAACTCACGTTTAAAAAGCCTCACTCTTTCCAGTAAACATTTTCTGAACTTATCTTTAAGTTCCTCTTTTCTACAAAGTGTATCACACTCACCAGTGTGTATTAATGGCCACCTTAGGTTAAACGGCTTACTCTGGGGCTGTAATCAGGCCTCTGAGGAGAAGGGCTGGGCCCACTGCCTCATCTCCGTAGCTGCTGTTACGGCAGCGCAGAGCCTGCTTGGCTCACAGTAGATGTTTGACAACTGGCTTTTGCAGAATAAGCAAGAAGCAAGTAAGAGTGTAAAGAAATGAGACATCGAGTAGTTGAAAGCAGCGAGGGAGCGGCAGCCTCTGCCTCCTCCAGGCCTCCTCAGAGCTGGAGGCCCCACAGGCCCAGTGAGGGAAGGAGACACTCAGGCAGGGAGCAGGGAGGCAGGTTATTGCTCAGGCTGGCCTTGAACTTGTGATCTATCTGCCTCGGCCTCCCGTGGTACTGGGATTACAGGCTCGTCTGAGTTCCATCTGCTGGACATTGGCCTGAATCTCAGGAGCACTCTGAAGGCAGGAAGTGCAGACTCCCACAGCTCTGCATCCGCCCTCACTGTCTAGCACTTTCCAAACACGCATCTGGGTTGGGAGCAGGACGGTTGTGCTGGGCAGTGGGCTGAGATTTGCATTCTGTGAGCTTTGCAGTGGGGTTTGCCGTGGAAATGTCTCTCCTTCTTTGCTCTGCAGGGCCCCAAGGAGGCCACAGGCTTCCCTGAGGCTCAGGCCTTGGTCTGGATGGCCTGAGGGTTCCAGGAGGTGCCAGCACAATAGCCAGAGGGTAGGGATGGGGCCCACCCTACTCCCGCTCCTTTGCTGGATGACTTTGGCCTGCTGCTCAGCCTCTTTCCTTTTGCCTTTCAATTATGAAGTGAAGAATATTAGACCT
This sequence comes from Myocastor coypus, assembly GCA_004027025.1. NCBI lineage: Eukaryota > Metazoa > Chordata > Mammalia > Rodentia > Myocastoridae > Myocastor > Myocastor coypus. Next base: position 113,605 of record PVJA010001386.1, on the reverse strand, counting down.
GCATGCAAACTGGTACAAATTTGCAACTTGGCTGACAGGTATATTTTGTTGAACTTGTGAATCATTTTAGAAATCAAGGGATTTTATACACACACACACACACACACACACACACACACACACACACACACAATTTCAGGTTGCTAATTTGTTTACACAAATGATCTGGTATGACTGGATCTCAACAGCACCTGTCCCTCCAGGGTATGCTCTGCCTGTACCCACAGTGCTACCTGGGCAGCCACACCATCTGTGTCATTGCTTTTCCTAGCAAGTCTTTTTTTTTTTTTTTTTTTTGAGACAGGGTCTCACTGTGCAGTTCAGGCTGGCTTTGAGCTCACTTTTGTAGCCCAGGCTGGTCTTGAACTCACAGCTATCCTCCTGCCTCAGCCTCCCAAGTGCTGGGATTATAGGCATGAGCCACCACGCCTGGCCTAGCAAGTCTTTCTCTCTCTCTCTCTCTCTCTCTCTCTCTCTCTCTCTCTCTCTTTCCAGCACTATGGACTGACTGAATCCAGGAACTTTACACTGAACTATAATTCCTAGCCCCTTTTAAGACTTTAAACATTTTTGATATAGGATCTCTCTAACTTGCCCAGGCTGGGCTTGAACTTTAGTCTTCTTGCTTCTCAGAGTGCTTAGATTATAGGTGTGCATTATTATAGAGCTTCATTTAAGTTTTTGACCCTCTGGATTAAGTAATATTTTTAACCACTAAGCATTAGAAAGTGACAAAATTTTCCCTCTTTGATCTAAGAATGCTGACATTCGTATCCTATTTATAAATTTGGGGTAGAAGGCACAAAGACATGCAGTCACCCAGGCCCTGGGCTCCTCAGTTGCTGTGTGGTGAGGTTAGAGTCATACTTGGTTGAGCCCCGGGACCACACTCCTTCCAGGCTCACAAGGTCTTGGATCTCTCCCCACTGCACACTGGGGCTGACTACCCTTCAGACCTTATTGCTGGTGAAGCCTGGCACGTCTTGCTCTGCCCCTGGGAGGCGAGGGAGCCTGCAGGGTGAAAACCGTGGAAGGTTCCCTGGTGCATTTGTGCATGCATGCCCAAGGACAGGTGACAGAGGAAGGTCTTCGCATACAGTCTTTACAGAGAGGCTGGGCAGGGTGGCAGGCAGAGTGCAGGCTGGGTTTGGGGGGCTAACTTGGTCTACTCCCTTTCTCACGTCAGATTGTCTCCTCTAGGGTTATCATTTGACTACAGGGAGGCCAGTTCTTAGAGACCTAAGTTTCCTACTCTGTCAAGTGCCTCTACCATCAGCCTTATTCACTGGTGAGGACATTGAAGGGTGCTCAAGAGGTGACCCAGAGCTTTGCAAAGTGGCAGAAATGCAGGCCACAGGATAACATCATGATTAACACACAACAGTCTGCCATGCATCAGCTGTGACCCCTGAGCAGGTGGCTTAGCCTCCCTAGTCTGTTTTCCCTTCTGTGACGTGAAGTCAATAGTAGTTTCTACTCCTAGCCACTGTGAACATGCAGTGAATATCTGGATGATGTGTTTAGCACTGTGGTGATTAATTGATGGTGGACGAGAAGAGACTAGACAGCATGGACAGATGCCTGGGTCTAGGGTGACCAAATGCAGGAGTGGTATTAGAAGGTACAGGAAGACAGCCCTGGGAAGGCTGGAGTGGAGGTGGGGAGCAGGCATGGGGATCCCCGTTTCTCCTCTGGCACTATCAGCATGTGAATTGGAGCCAGGAGGCAGAAATTATCTAGGAGGAGCATTCAGGGGTGGCTTAGGCTCAAGAAGGGCTTGTCCTGCTGTCCACAGTGAGGAAGGGTACCTCCACTGCCAGGCTGTAATGGTGGCTGACCCTAGAGACTGGATGATTTTGTTGTAGGGAGCTGAGTTAGATAGAAATTTTGCAGGCAGTCAGACAGGGCCCACCCTCAGAAGGAGCCAGTGTGGAAGGCCAGATACTTGCCAGGGGCGAGAAAGAGACACTCCTGCTGCGGGCAAGACCTCGGGACAAAAGATCAAACAAATGCATACCTGCCTAGAGATAAACACCCAGAACTGGTATTCTAAATAGGTCTCCCCACTTAAGGAAGCCTGGAGGAGTCACCAACCCTGACCCCTATGGGGAAAGCCCCTGTTCTGTATTCACACCCTCTTGCTATGTGATTTGCTTCCCCATTCGGTCCTGGACTTAATCAATTTTACCTGAGTAATTGTGCTTGTAATCTTATTGACTGATCATAGCTTTGTCCTACCTCATGCCCACTTAGTGAGTTCCCATGTTTTCCACCTTAGACCTACCTCACAGTATGATTTTGTTCTATAAAATCTCTGGAAAAGACAGATTCAGGGGCCACCCACTCAGATCCCTTTTCAGTCCTCGCAGACAGGAGCTCTCTTTCCCTCAGTAAGTATATTCTGCTCTTAACCTCTGTGGTTCCTAAAATTCATTCTTGGCTTTTAGAGAACATGAACTTGGCCCAGGTATCTCTTTCAGATTGGGAGTTTCCTTCCCCTGTATCAATTTGATACAGGAGAAATCAGCTGGGGGCACCTTAGGCCTGGCCAGGCCCTGCTGCATCACACTGGGGGCGGGCTGGCCCGGTCCCAGCCCAGATGACCCTAAAGCAAAACCCTTCCTAACTTACCAGGGTCGGGGTATGGGGCTGAGGAAAGATGAGTCACAGCATGGGACATGACGGGTGGCACTTGGCTGTCTGTCTGTTGCACAGTGTTGCTCTCTCCTGGGAGAACCCAGCATGTGGAGGTATCATGTGTGGGGGTGACAAGGGAGGGCCTGGAGACCCATGTGCACAAGGTCACAGTTCTCTGCCTTTGGATCCTATGACATGAGCACTGGGAGCAGAGGGCGGGTGTGTGGGAGTGCAGGCTCCAAAGCTGGCTTTGGATTCAGAGCACAGCTCTCTTCTCTGCCAAGCCCTTCCCCCGGGCCCTGCTGCATATTTGGGCCACTGATTGCTCCATGAACCAGTGGACCAGGCACTTCTACCTATGCCACAGTCACAGGGACTGAGGGCTATGTAGCTGACACTCCTTGCTGAGGTCCCGCTTCTCAGGAAATTCGGTCTAGTTCTTCTTGCTGCACAGAGGGGAGTCTGAGGCTGATGAGGTAAACGGCAGTCACTAGGCAAATTGGCGGAGGGTCGAGAACGCCAGGGTTGGAAAGGCAGATCCTACCTGACCTCACTGGCCCTTGGGATGGGAGAGGGTGAGGCCGTGGGAGTGGAGAGGAGAGCAGTGGCTACCGAGGCCCTGACAGGAAGAGAGGTGATGGGTGGGAGCCAAGCCCCGGGAGGGGGCGGGGCTGGGAGGAAACGTCCTGGGGCTCTGTGGCACAGTGAGGGCAACTGGTGGCAGAGTTGTGCTGAATATTTTAAGACAGCTGGGGAGAAGCTTTTGGACATCCTCACCACAAAGGCATCGTGTACAAGGTCATGGATATGTGCAGTGCCTGGCTTAGTTTTTTTTTTTTTTTTTTTTTGTCTTTTTGAGACAGGGTCTCACTATGCAGTTCAGGCTGGCCTTGAGCTCACTTTGGTAGCCCAGGCTGGTCTCGAACTTGCACCGATCCTCCTGCCGCAGCCTCCCAAGTGCTGGGATTACAGGCGTGCGCCACCACGACCGGCTTGGCTTAGTATTATGCAATGCATGCATGGGCCAAAACATTGGAGTGCCTGGTGGTGGGCCATATATGGTAATTAAAAACAAAATAAAAAAAAATTTAAAGGAGCCTCCAGCTTTGAGTCTGCTGTAGCTCCAGTGACAGGACTGGGAACGGTGTGGTGACATGTGGCCTTGGCAGAGTTGAATTTGTAGTAGGAGAGTGTGGAATGGTGGCTACCAGAGGCTGGGGAGCATGCTGGGTGGGAAATGGCAGATGGGGATCACAGGACAAAACTTTAGCTAAACAGGGGGTGCATTCTTCAGGGATCAACTGCACAGCATGGTGACTGTCTCAGTTCCTTTTCTCTCGTTGCTCGGACAAATACCTGACCCATGAAATGAAGGAAGGAAAGGTCTGTTTAGCTCACTGTCAGTGGATGGTTCAGTCCATACTCATCTGGCTCCCAGACAGAGTGGCACATGGCAGAGAGCGGCCTTTCAACGTGGAGGCAAAGAGCAGAGAGCAAAGGGAGGGGCAGCAGCTGAGGCAGCTAGCTAGGCTCCCTCCTCCTTACGTTGTCGTGCAGTTTATCCAACCCAGGGCAGGGCTGCAGCACTCACACCTGCAATCCCAGCTTTAGATCAAGAATCAGTCATGAACTCCGGAAGCCAAGCTGCTCTGTGGCTGCATGAGCATGAGGATTTGGGGGGACACCTAAACCCAAACCATAACAGTGACCATAATAAATACCATTACATTGTTTCAAAATTATCTTTTTCTTTTTTTTTTTTCCCTTCTTCAGTACCAGAGATTGAACTCAGGACCTTGCGCTTGCCAGGCAAGCACTTATTCCTCTGAGCTATCTCCCTGGCCCAGAAGTTGAGACAGATGTTTTTGTTTTTGCTTTTGGCTGGATCAGGCTGCCTTAAGGGTGGGTCTGGGGATTGAACTGCCATCCCCTGTGCCTGACTGGGATTGCCTGCACAGGCACTTAAATCAGCCCCAAAATTACTTTTAAAGAAGGAAAGAAAAGCTTGACAGAGGAGTTTTGCCATTCGAGGTCTCTCCACATGGAGCCCGTGGCTTCTCTGTCCTGCAGCAGGGACTAGGTGTGTGGCTAGGAAGTGTAGAATTGTGCCTGAGCCTCTGGGGCTGGAATCCCAGCTCTGCTACTTGGCAACTCTGGGAAAACAACATCAAAAGTGAAGTTCTGTCTTGCTCCCCCATCTGTAAAACAGGACAAAAAGACACTGCTTCTCATGAATTGTTTCAAAGAGCTCTAGAATCAGGTAGGCTGTAAAATGCATCCAACAGCACCTGACATGTGACATTGCCATCACTGTGGTCAATGTGATCTAGGGTGGCAGGGAGAAGACTGGGTCCGGCACCAGGGTCCCCAGGCCCTCTTGGCTCTCTCGTCTGAATCCCCTGCCTCAGTCCAGCTTCTTAGCACCCACTCGCCTCCTGTCTCCAGTTGGGATTTTTATGGCCCAGAGGAGCTTGGTCTGCTAGATGTTAATGTCCCCTAGAAGAAGTCCATATGGACAGGCTTGGTCCACAGGGTAGTGGTTTAGGGAGGGGCTGTGGTCCTTTAAGACATGGCCCAGTGGAAGGCCTCAGCTCTGTGGGGCATGCTCTTGAGGGAGGTTCCCTCTCCCTCTCTTACTGTCCTAGGCGACCATTTGCTGGACACGTACTGCTACTGTGAGGTCTCACCATCTGCTGCACTTACCCAGGCCATGCAGGCAGAGTCACCTGATCCTGGACTCTGAACCTCTGAGGCCAGGGGCAAGGACATCTTTGGTCTCATAAGTTATCTGCCTCTGGTGTTTCACCGTAGCAGCACACAGCATAGCATTTGGTGATGAGACACCGGCATCATCCCACAGTGCAGTGCGTGGGGACTGTGCCCAAGACTCTCGTGTACCCTGCAGACATTTAGCAAAGTCTGGAGAAGTGGCTGTCACATGGGTGGGTGCCTCTTCTCATGCGTAGAAGACAAGGAGGCAATGTACAGGCGTGGTGCACAACACAGCCTCACGGTAGGGATTTCCAAGTCTAGAAGGCCACAGTTCTGATGTACTGAATACACAGGAATGTGTCCAGATGGCTAAAATAAAAAATGATAAGGTTATGGTAGAAGAAGGGCCAGAAGCATTTGAGGCCCAGATGTGGGCTAGCATAACTGCATCAGAGAGAGGTGAAATATCTCTAGGGAGAAAATGAGCACCGTCTCATCTGTGCCCCTATCGGCTCATTTGTCAGGGATGAAAAGGCAGCTCTTCTGGAAGTTCAAGCCCCACCGTCTCTGCTGCGGCCCTGGATCCCGCCAGGCCCGAGGCCTTACACTGTCTGATTATGTGGAGGCTTTAGGTGTCTCTACTCCACGGGCTTGTTTCACTTGTAGATTTTGTGGAAGCTTTGCCAGTCACTGCCTCATACACACCTGAAGGCGGAAGCTGACAGCTACCTTCCTCCCTGCTTCCGGTGTCCAGTGGCTTTCTTTAGGGCCGCAGTGGTGCAAGCTGCCATCCCCTTTGCATCAGAACAGCGGAACATCCAGCGCGTGAAGTGATGTTCCATCAGCCTGGACCGCGGAGGAGCCGCGATCCAATGCGGTTTGCACGACAGCTGCCTGCGCAAGGCTGGCTGTTAATTAAAAGCCCCATGTACTTTGTGATTAACTAATCACAGCATGGTGGCAGTCGGCGGCGATGCAGTGACTTCTCCGCTGCAGTCAGCGCAGAAGCTCCAAATGTCTGCCTCGGGGCCACCAGCAGCTGCAGGAGTCTTGGGGGGCCCCAGTGTAGATGTCCCAAGCATGTTGCCGAGCAGATTTCCAGCTGTCTCCAGCTCCATGTTACAAGGAGGGGGAGGGGGTGGGAGGGGAAGGCCCGGCCCTTCCTCCAAAGGACGGGCGGGCAGGGGGCTGGGCAGGCAGGAAGGAGTGCTGCCGCGACCTGGAAATGCCAGAGGCTGATGGGACCAGCTCAGTGGAGCAAGAGACAGCGCAGCCCTCTTCAACTCAGGGTCACGTGGGACAGCGTTAAGTGCACAGCGTCGCCTGGCAGCAGGGGACACTTCATGCCTCTGCCCGCGTTGCCTGTTCAGCTGTGGACATGAGTCTTCTTTTGGCAGAGCTGGACAAGGAATCCTAGGCCTTGCATGTGCGGGGCAAGTGCTCTATCCCTGGGTGGCAGCCCAACCCTAGACATGCTTTTAGCTTCTCTGCCTCAGTTTTCTCACCCATAAGCCAGCGCTGTGGCAAGGAATAATCCACGTGGAGGGCATGACACATTACATGCGTGTGGAGAATACACACAGACACAGGAGATGTGAAGGGCCACAGATGTGAGGGGGACCAGCTCCTACGTCCAGGGCACTCCCCATGCAGTGTTTCCTAGATGAGAACGCTGAACCTGGCTGCCTTAGGCCTCCAGGCAGGGCTGGTGGCACTGACAGGCTGCAGCTGCACCCGTGTCCGCAGCTTGTCAGACCCGGGGGCTGCGTTGTCCCTGAGAGTGGGGCTGGCCCCGTGGGGCTGTGCAGGTGGGCAGCCACTTGCTTCCTTGTGCCCCTGTCTGCTCTGGAGCCCAGTCCTGCAGCTTCTCAGTCTGGTCCTGCCCTTCCCAGTGACCCGGCATCAGGTGAGTGGCTGTGATCTGGGCACCTGACACTGCCCCCTGAGTCTCTGCTTCCCAATGAGATACACCCGCACTGCTCCCCAGGCCTGTGGTGCCGTCTATTTTCCGGTTATGACTGTTGCTGTCCCCTGTGCTGCTCTCTGTTCTGTCGCAGCTGCCACACAGCTGGCTGCCTCCTGTCTCCTGGGTTGCTGTCCTGCGTGCTTGTCCTGCCAGGCTCCAGAGCCGGGTCTGCAGGATGGCCTCCCCACCCCACGTCTGCCTGTGAGACTGTTGCTCACTCATCCCAGGAAGAGAGGGTGTTGCTGGAGCATGGGCGCAGACGGACAGGAAAATCCAGCCTGTGGGGATGGTGGCACTACTCGGCCCCTGGGATGGGAACAGTCCAGGACACTGGGGACAGACAGGGTTAAAGGCTACAGTAGGGCAGGATAACCTGAGGTGGCTAAAGGGAAGGTAGTGATGATGGTCATGTGCCACTGGTGGGACCCTCACCAACCCAGCCAGGCTGTGCTGGGCACCATAGGGCCTGTGAGAGCCTAAGTGGGGAGCACAGGGGGAGGTCTAGGGTCCCAGAAACAGATGCCACAATGAGGGCTTGTGTGCAAAAGATTGTTAGGGTATGACCAGGAGGAGCTGGGGAGAGAGAGACAGAGAGACAGAGAGAGACAGAGACAGAGATAGAGACAGACAGAGACAGAGATAGAGAGACAGAGAGACACAGAGAGACAGAGATAGAGACAGACAGAGACAGAGATAGAGAGACAGAGAGACAGAGAGACAGAGACAGAGAGAGACAGAGAGACAGAGATAGAGAGACAGAGAGAGACAGGGACAGAGACAGAGAGACACAGAGATAGAGACAGAGTCAGAGATAGAAAGACAGAGACAGAGAGACAGAGAGACAGACAGAGATAGGTAGATAGGTAGGGAGAGAGAGAGAGAGAGAGAGAGAGAGAGAGAGAGAGAGAGAGACCCAGGTGGGTGGCTGTCTGTTCCAGCTGGTAGTCTTGTATCACACTGGACTTGGCCCCCTTGGCATGTCCTGCCCTGGGCTAGGCTTAGGATCTTGGGAGGACACAGGGATGGCAGCCCCCACAGCCGGCCCTGGCAAACACTGACCTAGCGCCATGTCTTGAGCAAGGGCCTGGAGAGGCCCTCAGTGCAGAACAAAAGGTGCAGAAGATGCCCAGGGCCGTGCGGGGCGGGGAAGCTGCACGCTGTGCGCCTCCTCTGCTGTGGCTGTGCCATCTGTGTGCCCTTCTGCTGACACTCCAGGGGACAGGTCTGCCAAGCTGGGCTGCTGACACAGGGTCTCACTGCCTGTACATCCTAGGGGGAGTGCTGGCACCCAGGGAAATAGTAGGGTGCTGGTGTCAGAAGAGGGGAGTGGGTATGGCATGGGCCCTCAGAGCCCGGCAGGCATCTGGGAGGTAGGGTGGGAAGGGGCCCTCTCCCTGTCTACTTTCAGCTGCTGAGTGTCCCTCCTGCTTCTCCCTGTCCACTGCTGAGGCTCATGTTCTGGGACAGTTTCCAAATTCTGAGGAATGCTGAAGGTGGCTCCAGGATCCTGGAATCAGAAGACAAGGACAGACGCCACGTCAGTGCCTTGTGCTGCTGTGTGACATTAGGCAAATCCCGGGCTCTGGCCTACATGTCTTCCCTGGGGATGAGGAGACAGTATAGACAGAAAGTACTTTGAAAACAGACATGCTTGACTTTGGTCATGGCTCAGGAGGGGCTGTTTCAGCAGGCACCTGTCAGCAGGAGCCACTGTCCCTGCACCTCCCCCAGGTACAGCTCCTCCTTCCCTGGTCCTTGGGCCTAGGGCCTGTTCCCACATCTCTGCTCAAGAGGCCGCTCTGTGAACTGCCCAGGACCTTGTCACTTCTCCTTAGCCTGAGAGATGCCACTGAGCATCCAGCAGAAGGGCTGGATGCCGGGCACCCGGGAAGGCTGAGGGCCAAGGAGGCTGCCAGGTGGGGGTGGGAGGCTGGCACGTGCTAGGATGGGGCTGCAGGGTGGGGCACACTCAGCACCTGGCAGGGATCAGTCAGGGCACATCACTTCCAAGAGGGCCCACAGTGCTGATTTTTCAGCTGGAATTGCTCAAAAAAGAGAAAAGAGCCAGGGCCAAGAGGCCCTTGTTGATTTAGGGGAGCTCTTAGTTTTAAATGGTGCCAGCCATCCGCCAGAAAACGCAAATTGTGTGTTCACTTGTTATAAATTTAGGTTTTCTTTTTCTTTTCTTTTTTTTTTTTTAAACAGGATCTTTCTAAGTAGTCTAGGTTGATCTTGAACTCACTGTGTTGCCCAGGTTGGCTTAACTTTGTGATCTTCCCAAATACAGGGATTACAGGTATGTCCAACCATACTAGGCAGTTTGGGCCATTATAACATATCAGAGACCTGGTAGCTTAAACAACAAGCATTTATTTCTCTGGGTTCTGGAGGCAGCAAGCCAGACCTCAGGGTATAGGTGACTGCCCTCTGGTTGTGTCTGTACCTGGTAGGAAGCAGAGAGAAGCACCACGCCCCCTGGTTTCCTCTGGTCGGAGCACTAAGCCTCACCCCTCCCACAAGTCCAGCAGCCCCGTCTGATGTGGGGCAGGGTCTTAACACAGCTTGAGAGCTCCGGGGATGCAAAGATCAAGTCTAGCCTGGCTCACGCTGCTTAACACGTACCCACTCATGCCCTTGTCTTCATTTAGCTCTTTCCACATTGCCTAGAGGAGAGAGGCAGGACAGTGGCCATGCTAATATAGCAGCAACATGGCTTGACAGGAGGTCATTGCGCATGCAGAAGTGGCCAGTGCGTGACCCAGCATGCTGGCCCGTTGTGCCGGAGGCTGGACTCTTGTGCCAGTTTCCATGAGGGGGAGGGAGGAGCCCCACTGCCCCCCCCCCCCCCCCCCCCCCCCCCCCCGTGCTCCTGTGCAGACAGAGGCTGGGAAGCTGTAGGTCCCAGAGTTGATGGCCTTGTGTCCAGCAGGGACCCAAACCTCTCAGGGAAGTGTGCAGTGAGTGTCAGAGGCTGGCTTGACCCTGCTCGGGCTAGGTACTCAGCCTCCTGCTATCTTGCACTTTCTGTTACAGTGCAGTGCTTCTTTCTGCGTGGTAGCCAGTGCTCCAGCCATCACACCTCCCTTTCCAGCTAGTGGGAGGAGGGTGTTCACTACATGGACGTCTCTCCAGAGCTATGCAGGACCCCTTCATTCTTCAGGTTTGCGGGCAGATAGATCTGAGTCCTGTAGAGAAGCTATGGAACAAAGACCTTATTCCAGCAGCCAGTACACAGCGAAGTCTGTAGGGTCTGTTGACGGGGGTGGTGGTGGGCATAGATGACAGGGAACAAGTAGCAGCCATTGTCGTCGCTGCAGAGTCCAAAAGTTGACCTGATCTTGCTTGCTGACCACACCTGCTCAACAGCCTCGGCTTGGGTTTTCCTGAAAGGGCAGACGTGAAGACCACCTTTGTAGTGGGGAGGGAGGCCGGAGCCCCAGGGTTCCTGGGTCCACTTGGACCCTTCCCTGTGGGGTGCGGCTCTGCTCTAGGATTGTAGAGTCACATCTTGGGGACAATGGGGAAGGCAGGGGAGTTTTCCTGGACCAAGCCCTTAGCCTGGTGCTGGAGGCTTGGCTTCTGGGTCTCAGGTTTAGCTGTAATCTGTGGGGTGAGCCTGGTCAGGCCTGTTGACACTGTTGTACCATTATGACCATCATCCATCATCAAAAGTGCTTTCGTCTTTCCTGGCTGGCAGTCTGTCCCTATCCAACACTCAGTCCCATTTCCCTCCCCGAAGCACCTGGAAGTCCCCATTCGACTTCTACTTCTGTCTTTATGCATCTGACTGCTGTCATGCTCAGTGTGTGTGTGTGTGTGTGTGTGTGTGTGTGTGTGTTTGAGATCCCTGTGGCCCATGCCTGAGCTGACCCAGTTTGGAATGAGGAGAGGTGTACTTTGGCCCGTGGTCTCAGGCCATAGTCGCGGGCCCCTGTTGCTCTGGACCTGTGATGGCAGGGTCCACCACAGAAGGAAGGAGGGGGTGGGGCCCTGTGTTTTCTCCAAGGCCAACTGAAAGGTACCACCACATTCCAAGGGTGTCAGTCTGGTCACCAAACTGTCATGTCAACACGTGGGCCAGGGAGAAGAACCTCAGAGTCAAACTGTGGCAAGTGGAGTCACACTGCAGGTGCCATTTTGTGACTGGATTATTCCACTTTGTATAATGAATTGGAGTCCTTGAAGGTGGTCACAATTTCCTCCTTTTTGAGGCTGAATATTTCACTGCACTTGTTTTACATACATGGGGGGCTATGGTTTCTTTCTACCTTCCAGCAAGTGTGAGGAATGCAGCTGGGCATATGGTTGTCTAATGTGTTTGAGTTCTTGCTCCCATTAATGTAAAATTTTGGGGTGCTGGGGATTCAAATTCATTAAAGCAATATTTTATACCAAAAAGTTACAACCAGTAAGACAGTAAAATTTCAGATAAAGACAAGAGCAGCAGTGCAGGGGTGCTGAGCAGCAGCCGGAGAGCCTGGAGCAAGGTGAGGCGGGAAGGAGCTGGCTGTGCCGCCTCGGGCGGGGCCTGTGGGTGTTGGGCTGAGCTGGGCCTTGGCCTCCTCCCCCGGCTGGGTGGTGAGGATGAGTCTGGTCTTCAGAGTGTGCAGCAGGGCCAGGGGCCGTGTCAGGCCAGGCTGATTTAGGAACTGGAGAGAGAGCGAAGCCTCGGGTCGGAAAGCTGAAGCCGGGTTGCCGCTCCCCTTAGACAGATTCATCTTAATTAGTCCCATCAGAGAGCAGCTCCTCCGGAGGCCAAGGCAGCTGAATTATGGGGACAGTCACTGTGTCTTCTCTTCCTTCGAGTTGTTTTGCCAAGCGACAAAGCAAAAGATGTATGTCTCTGCTCAGAATCGTGTCGCAGAGCTCCGCTTGAGGCCATGCTGAGATGGAAGCTGAGGCTCCTAATTAGTTACCTCTTAGCCCGGCCTGACTGGGCAGCTGAATGCTGTGTGCAGGGCTTTCAGTGCCACCAGGCACAACGCACATACTCGTGGGTGAGCAAGCGGGGCTTCCACCAGGGGGGTGCTCACGCCTGAGCTCAGGACCCCGGGAGTGAGACCCAGTAACCCCCTGGCCGGAGAAGGCGTCTCTTAGTCACTCTGTGAACCCTTGGTGAGCACCTCTTACATTCCAGCTGAGGGGTAGGCAGGTGGGAGTGAGGGGGCAAGGAGATGGGGCCTTTGAGTGTAAGGTTTCATCTGCAGGAATTGAGGTATGTGGGATATATTTGGTATCAGACAGGGAAGCTCAGGTGTGGTGAGACAGCTGTCTGTCTAGGCTCTGTGTGCGTGTGTGCGTGCGTGTGTGCGTGAGTGCGTGCGTGCGTGTGTGTGTGTGTGTGTGTGTGTGTGTGTGTGTGGCTTGGGGCTCTTACAGGAGGTATCTCTGAATGTGCACTTTGCCTGCTATCCCGAGAGTGTCCAGCAGATGGCGCAGGTACAACAGGAAAGTCAGAGACTGTTGCTGGGTGCGGAGGAGAAACGCTAGCCTGAGCTATATTTGCGAACAATCAGACTCAAGGCTTGAACAATGGAAATGTATTTACCACAGTTCTGAAGGCCGGAAGCCCAAGGTCATGCACTGGCAAAGCCTGTAGGTTTCAAGCTGGGCGGAGAGAGGATCTATTTCCCTTCTCACAAGGACCTATGTCCCGTTGGCTTAGGATTTACAGCGCCACGTAACCCTAGCTGCATCCTAAAGACTATGCAAACATACAGGCGGTATGGGTGAGGGGCAGCATTCTGTGTAGAGGAGCAAGATGGGCCTGGCGGGGAGGGAAAGGAAGTGGGGAGGGAAAGGAAAGAGAGGGAGAGGGCAAAGGGGAGCGGGCAGAAGAGAAGGGAACGCCTGCGGCATTGGACATCAGGGTCCCTGGTTCTGAACTGGGTTTGCCATTGACTGTGACTCTGTGAAATCACTTCTGCCCTTGAGTCACTGTGTCCTCACCTCTGAAGGCGGCAGTGGTTCCTAGCCCCACTAGTTCAGTGACAAGCTTATGGGGGGCCACTCCCAAGCATTTGCTCTGCTTTGCTTTGAATGTCTCCTTCAACATTCATCGGCCATTCAAGGGTGTCAAGAGACAGGGCCATTGAGAGGTGACCGGGCCCTCAGGGTTCTGTCCCCATGGATGCATGGAGGCTGCTTTTCCAGCAGTGGCTTGTGCGAAGGTTGTGTGTGTGGGGTTCTTCTGAGAGGAGATGTCACAGAATGGAGGCTGGGCATTGGCCATGCAATGTCACAGTATGAGGTCCCCACCAGTGCTGGTGGAAAGTTCTGTCTTTGTAGAAGTATGAGCCAAACATTTCTATTATTTATAAATCAGCCAGTCTGTGGTATCTGTTGTAGTGGCTGAAAACAGACAAAGACACTGGCAGCCCTGTGAAATGGACATTCACCTCATTTCCATCTTTCAGAGGAGGAGACTTCAGATGAGGTCAGAGACATTCAGAGCACAAGGTCACACAGTGACACTGAAACAACGTCTGCTCTCCCTGTGGTGTAACTAGTGTAAGAGCTCTGTGAGACACAGAAGATATAACACAGGCAGGATGGGCTCCACGCTCCTTGGCTCAGGCAGATCGGCAAATCTGTCTCCCATCATCAGTCTTTTCTTAAAATGCCACAGAAATCAGAGGAAGGTGTGATGAACTCAGGCCCTGGCCAAGTGTGTGGGAGCTGACCTTGAGCTCTAGCGACCTGGAAGGAGGCTCCCTGGGCAGGTGGCTACCAAGCGTGGCTGTCTGGGGCAGTGCCTCTGTCCAGCCCTGGTGCTCTGGCTGGTGAGATCCACCCAGCTCTGGGCTTTCACCAAAAAGGCTGCATATGGAGGGAGATTCTGCTCCTTCTCTCTCTGAGACACATGAGGGCTACCTAAATCTAATAAGCTAATCTAGACTCCCAGAAACAAGATTAAGTTTTCAAATAAAGGCAGGATCTGATGGCGGAGGCATACATATTTAAAATAGAGACCAAAACCACTGAAATGCAACTAGTGATGACAGATGCGGATAGAAACAGTCTCTGAGAGAGCGGGTGTGGTGAGGGCTTGTCTACTCTTGGTGCCGTACACAAAGTGGGGCCCTAAGGAGAGTCAGCAGACAGCGGCATCTTTCTGGCCACTTCCCTGGGGTTTGCTAGTTGAAGGTGGTGACAGGAAGCCAGAGGGAAGATGCTGGGAAAGCTTGCGGGCCCATCGCCATGCTCCCAGGCTGTGAGAGGGCAGGGAAGATGGTTAGCAGCATTTGGCTTTCAGGGCAGTAGCAAGGCCAGCGGAAGGCAGTGGGGCTCTGGGGGCTGGGGATACAGCTCGGTCGCACAGCACCTGCTTGGTGAAGATGGGGTTGCAAGTTTGATTCCCTGTGCCAACAAAACAAAGCAGAGCAAAACAAGACAAAATGAAATACGGTCGAAAGCTGAGGGGCCCGGTGGAATAGCTCAGTGGTCTAAAGTGCCTGCTTGGGAAAGCTTGGGTGGCTTCAGGGACCGCGGTTTGATCCCTGGCACCACATGCTGCACCAGCCCTGCCCTCAGGGTGGGCTGAGCCAGCCATAAAAATGAGTGAATAAACAAACAAAGGTTAAAAAAAAAAAAAGAAAGCTGAAGGGGACAAGGAAAGGAGCAAAGTGGGGCCATTTCCCGGAGTAGCCAGGTGCCATGTCAGGTGTGGGAGGAGTGGAAGTTCTGAAGACCCTACACCAAGACCCACTGTCTGCCCTTGGGGCTAGGGCCCCTCCTGGGTGGCAGACACCACACTGGTCTCATTTCATCCTCCAAGCAAACTCTGCACACATGGTAGGCTGGGGCACTAAGGAGAAAGAGTAAGCCCCACGCTCCAGTCATCCATCTGGGTGTTGAGGGTGTTGCTGGAAATGACAGGCACCAAGGCCTGCAAGCTGAAGGTTGGGAAGACTCGGTCCAATGTGGCAGCACCAACCAGTGGGCTTGTAGCCTGCATGGAGGAAAGGGAAGGAGGAGGGTGAATCGGCCTGTGCTTGAAAGCTGTTTTCTGCATGAGTGGGGCTCTCTTTGGCTACTGCTGTTGCCTGTGGGCATCAGACCCCAGTGCCTCCTGGCATCTCACACAGACTCAAACCAGTGACTGCAGAGAGCTCCCCTTGCCCCAGATGGATGCTACCTCCTTGACCCTCTCCTCCCACAGTTGCCAGCTTCTGGGACTGAGTAGCTACTGCAACCTTCAGCTCACGAGTGTGCCTACAGCCCTGTGGACTCTTTCTGCTCTGATTCTGTAAGCCTAGCTGATAAATTCCCTTCTTTTCTTTTAGCAAATCCAGGCCCTGACCAACACAGCAAATGACCCAAGCCAGCATGGTTAGTGCCTAAAGCATTCACACTGTTATGGTTTATGTCTAGTTGTCCTCCCAAAGCCTCATGCAATCATGGGGTGGGGACTTCTAGAGTTTGAGACTTGGCTCGTGATCCACTGGGATTGTGTGTTTTAGTACTGATGGGATTATGGGTCTGAGTACTTCTGGGATTATGGATGTGGCCTAAGGCAGATAGGCTGAGGTAGAGAGCCTGAATGTAATATGAAGAGAAACAGAGAGACAAACTCTCATGGTTGCTCTCTGCTTCCCTGGTTGGTTCCCTGATTGCCTCTGTAACCATTTTGTTGCTGTTCCACTGTCATGAACTGCTGCCTTTGCACTGTGCCTCTCTGCCTTGGATCCAGCCAAGTATGGACTGAAACCTCCTGTAACTGTGAGCTAAATAAACCTTTCCTTTCTTCATTTTGAGTGTTGGGTATTTGTCCCAGCAACGAAAGAAGAGTGACTATGACACACACATGAATTTTTAACTGAGAAATAAATGCTGTCTTGGTGTTGCTGATTTGAAAAAAAAGTTAGGTATGTCTGCAGCTGCTGGCAACCACTTTGAGGCACCCTGGCAAAGCAGGTGGAGCTACGTGGGGCTCTGCCTGAGGGAAGATCTTCTCCTACGTCTCCACAAGACAATACATTTCCTTTTTAACCTAGGACCATGTGACACGAATTTCTGCAACAGGAAATATCCTAATTCTCTCAGGTAGGCGAATTAGAATTTTCAGTTTTGTAGAGATATAGCTACAGCCAAATATCTACCCATCTATCTATCTATCTATCTATCTATCTATCTATCTATCTATCTATCTATCTATCTATCACCTATCTATCATCTGTCATCTATCATCTATCTATCCATATCATCATATATATGCAGATTCTTAGGGAATCCAATGATCTAACAGCTCTAACTTGGGACCTATTCCCCAGATTTGTGCCATGGAGGATGTAGGAAGCTCAGAGAGAGACTCTACCACATCCAGAGAGATGGCTCAGGCTCCTCCATCCAGCACAAGCAGAGGGATTGTGGTGCTTTACATGGTTGGGCCTTAATTTGTTCACAATCTCAAGCTCTCCAATGGAACTCACACCCGCTGCGTTTGTGACAAGTCTTCACCTTTGCTCAGGAGGAGAAGCTGTTTTGTCTTTACAAGATTCACTTCTCACCTCAGAGCCAGGTGACACCTCAGGGCTTCCACTTTGCAGCTATGCATGGCCACGGGCTGGGCTCTAACCCACAGATGTGAGCAGAAGTGGTGTGTGCCATGCCAGACTCAGCTGGTGAAACTCTCCCTAAGGTATCTGTGGTTTTTCTCTTCTGGATCGATGTACATCCCATCCCAGTGGCACCAGAGCCATCAGAGGAAAGGAGGCTGATACTAGTGTCATTCTTGGTGGCAAACTTCATAATAAGCAACAAGAAGAAAACATCCATTCTGCTAAGGCACTGAGATTTGGGGTTCATAGTAATTGTTTCCTTAAAAGTGTCCTTTGTGAATTCCAGATAGCTTTCCCGTCTATTGAGTCAACCATCCCTTACACAAACTCTGGGTGGCAGTCTGGGAATGGCATTATACAATACTTGTCCTATCTTATGTAGTTGGCAGAGGGTAGAAAATGATTCTAAAAAACAGCTCAGTTTGACATGGATGTAAGGAAATTACTATGATGTGTCTTTCCTTGCTCTCATCTTATTGCTATTCAGGCAGATATTTCTGTAGATACATCTCTTCCCAGAGACTCATCACTACCCTTTCACTCTCTCCACTCCCACTGAGAGCGCAAGAAGCTCTGCCTCTGTCCATGGTACTGAGCCCAGTGATAGCTACAGAGGACAGTGCAATGAGCCAGGACATAAATCTTACGTGGAACTGGACTTTGCTTCTGTACCTATTTCCTTTGGCTAATCTCTCAGTCACTTTAAATGTTAAGTTTATTGTCTGTAAAAGAGAAAAATTATACCTTCATCTACGGGATTGTTGTGAAGATCAAGTGATGTGGGGAAGTTATTGATGTAATTGATGTGCTTACCCCCATCCTTCTACTACTCTTTTAAAAATATTGAGCCTCCTCCTCCTCCTCCTCCTCCTCCTCCTGCTCCTCCTCCTCCTCTTACTCCCTGTCAAAATTGTCAGGTGAATTGATGACAGCTTCATACTCTCATTCATAGAGGGCTGAGGGAATTAGGAGACAAAGCAAAAAACAGGCTCTGGACAGATATTGCTCAATTTTAGTTGCCATGACTTCAGGGAGGGGCTTATGGAATAATTTAAGAAAGTAAGCAAAATCTGAAGCTTGAGAAAAAGCATAGGTTTTGTCCCTCTTGTTGTTTCTTCCTCCTCCTCACCCTTATCTTTTAGTTTCTGTCTTTATTAGTATATGCTGGTGAAGCATAACATTACCTTCTTCTTGGGCAGCTGGTACACACATCACATCTTCTTTTGTAAAATGGTAATCTCAGAACAAAGACACCATTAGTAGCCTCACCACTTGCTGATCCTTATCTCTGTAAGGATTGTGTCAGCTCAGTACACTGCACTTATTCAGGAACAACAAATTAATTTTCCCAATTTTATTAATAAGAGACATTTAGAAATGTTTGTATAATAAACACAGTATTAAGCTTCCCAGTTTAATGAGGTGGCTGATGCCTTAGTTAGTCTGTGTGGCCTCATTACTGACTAATGTGTTCCCTTAGGTTTCCTGAATTTTTGCCAAGGATTCACAGACCCTGGTCTTACTTCCATGAACCTTGGGGCAGGAGTCATTACTTGCAGTGGGTTCTCGGCATCCTTCCAGCTCTGACCTGATTCTGTTGAGCTCTGATTTACTGAGTGGGACTGTTGAGACTTTGCTGCTATTTGGCTTACTTCACAGTCTGGAGATGGAACTGATAACCCTTACTATCCCCTTCAGGTGAGTGAGGATCAAGAGCAACAGAGGCAGTGTGTGTGTGTGTGTGTGTGTGTGTGTGTGTGTGTGTGTGTGTGCCCCTAAAGCTGGTTTCTTAATATAGAGATGGGCACCAAGGGAAGGAGCCAGCTGGCCTTCTTTTCTTGGCCTCACTCTCCCTGTCGCACGTGACAGGAGAAGCCAGTTTAAAATTGGAAGGATGCTTAGTGAGCACAAAACTAGTTAGAAAGCCTGTTGGATAATCTTAATGACACTGTTTTCCACTATGACAGCTGCTAGGGCCCAACTTCCCAGAGGTTTTTTTCAGAGCCATCAAGGAATATAGTTCTCTTCTGCCCAAGGTTAGGCTGGAAGCTACACAGTTGTTGCCTTTGGGTTCTGCTTCCTTTCTTTGCATCTGCCAGCAGGGTCCCATCTGAAGTGCTCAAGCCACTCTGGACCTTACCTGGCTTGGTGGCAGTTGAAGGACTGTTTCTTCAGTGCAGTGGGCACCTTGAGCTGCCTCTGTAGCAACAGCCCATGGGATAGCAAGACCCTCCTCACTCTGTCAGGTCCTTCCAGAACAGCTCATTGGGCTATCTCACCCTTCAGTTTGGAAAACTGTGACTACAAATCTGATGCGTGGCTGAGACACAGAGAAAACTATTCACTCCACCACAAGCCACAGGAGGGTGCGGTGTCACCGTCAGAGAAAGGAGGAGTAGGAGAAGCGGAGATCAAGGCTCTCTGGAGGATACGGCCTTTTTTCATTGTATGATGTTTGTGTCTTATGCTCGGGCCTTCGATGACTTTGCTAATGCTGCCTCATCTCACAAGGGGCAGAAAAAAGTTAAAGGTAAGGAAACAAAATACAGATGTAGCAGAATAATCTTAAAATAAGATTAAGGGAAAAGACTGTTACCTGTCTACTATAAAGCATTGCAAGTACACTGGAAATGTGGGTGTGAGTTTCCTGTGAGTCAAAGCATAGTTAAAACGTGTTGGATCCTGGAGGCAAACTGGTGAGACCCTTTGGAGAGGAGGGTCTTTGGGCATTTGGAGGAAGGACTCTGTCCTGCCCAAGAGGTATCAAGAGAGCTCCCTAGGGATGCTGATACTCAAAACAGAACCAGGAAAGAGAGCCTTTTGTCACTGAGGGTTCCTTGGTGCAGAAGGAATTTTCCTTTCCTGGTCTATGCAAAGGCAAGAAGAAGCTTGTGTGCACATTGCTGGAGGAGTGGCCACTTCAAAGTTCCAGAGCAGTGATTATATTACCTACTCATGCATAACAAAGCAGCCCAAGATGCAGTGGCTTGAAAGAAAGCAGACATTCACCAACTCAGAGCATTTCTGAGTCGAAAATTCAGGAGCTGCTGTGCAGGGGGTTCTGCTCAGCTCTCAGGAGCTTGCAGACAAGAGATTAGGAGGCTCCTGTCATTTAGGGCTTGATGGGACTGGGGCTCCACCCCAAAGTGGCACCCTCGCATAGCTCACAAGTTAGCACTGGGTTGGCAGGAGGCTCCAGGACCTCACCCTGAGAGGGTGGCTTGTGTGGTCCCTTGAAGTGACAGCTGGCTTCCTCAAAGTGGGTCATCCAAGAGGAAGGGGCAAGTCATAATTTTGTCTTTATGACCTAGCCTCAGAAGTTACGCTATGTCATCACTGCCTTGTCCCACTAGAGTCACCCCTGTCCAGCACAGGAACATGAGAACAGTGGGAAGAAAAGATCAATGAGGGTCACTGTGAAAGCTGCTACAGTAATCATAATATTAACAAACAATGATGAAAGTCGCAACTACAGTAATATTCCTGGCGAGCCAGGCATCAATCTAATTCTTTGATTTGTATAATCCTCAAGGAATCTTTTCAGCAACATCCAGTTTTGTGTACTGTCACCCTCCCTGAAATGCATACGAGGGCACAGAGGCTTGTGGAGATTGTGTGAGGGGCTCGAGATACAGTGAATTGATTGTGGAGTCGATTACACAGAGGCCCAGGGTCCAGGCCCATCCTCTTGACAGTGAGCCTACTGTGCCTCTCTCGGTGCCTTTCCTTTTAACTCCTGTGGCAAGCCCCTCCCTGCCCTCTCTGTTCAGAGAGCTTCACCAAAGGCCCAGGGAGCAGGGGGTGCAGCAGGGCCTAGATTTGCTGATGACCGCCCTGGAGCAGCTCTGTGGGCCACAGTCTTGCAGAGCACTTCCTCTCCTGCTGCAGGTGGCTCGGAGCCCAAATCTCCCTGACTGATGAGCTTAGTGGATGAAGGGCATGCCTGACCTTTACTGCTGCTTTCCCTCCTTGTAGCTGCTCCGTTGAAATGAATTTCTTCTTGCTTTTCCAATTACTTACAGACATGGCAGCAGCTGAGCAAGACAGGCGTTCAGTTTCCTGTGAACCAGGGACCATCCCTTCCTGTGGTCTGATGGCTGGCACAGCTCAGATGCTAAGCAAAGCCCCAGGTAAAGATAGGATCTTCCAGGAGGATAGAATCCAGTGGAGTCAGGCACCATCACATTACTACATCAAAATACCTAAGATAGTTTCTGTCTGGAGTCATGTTGTTTATATCTTGGGAAATTACAGTTGTCATTTTGCATTGTTTTGCATTGCTTGTCTGTACCCAATGGTTGGCTAAGCGGAGAACATGAAAACATTGCAGTGGGAATATGTCAGCACCACGACTGCCGAAAAGAGGTTGGCTGCCCCGAGCTGCATTTAGCATATAACCCCTGCTCCTCGCCATGGCGGATGAGGCCCTGCATGCCCTCGCCTGGCCTGGCCACCCTCACCTTCCACTCACTGAGCACCAGCCACACAGCTGCAGTTCTGATGCTTGGTTGTGCTGAGGTGGTGCCTACTCCATCCACTAGCACCTGCTTTCCTGGCATCTCTGCAAGGGGCTCCATTTCACCTGGTTCTCAGCTCAGCCTTCACTGAAGTCTGTCTTGCTCTACCTTCTCTTCTGCCTCTCTTTCTTCTGATGTGTTTTCCTGAAACCTCTCCCTGGTTTTAGAAATCAGCCTTTTAATTAATTTCACCTTACTACTTTTATCTTCTTGATAAGACAGAGCTCTACATAAACTGTTATCTTTCCCATCTTTCTGCTTGCTGGACCAGAGCCCCAACAGTTCTGGGCACACAGGAAATCCCTGCTCCATTTGCTGAGTAAAGGACTTGCAAATATTGGCATGCAAATGTCTGTCTTTCCCCCTTGGGGTGTGTGTGTGTGTGTGTGTGTGTGTGTGTGCATGCGTGCACATGTATGTGTGTGTGTGTATGTGGTCTGTCCTGGTTCTCAGTATCGAGTATAGTGGATGGATGAGTGAAAGGGCCACTTGACCCCTAGATTAGAGCATCTGTTCTTTTAGGGGGCAGCTGTGTGTCCCATGTCTCAAAGAACAGCATCTGAAGGTGCTGTTGAATTGGACTGGATCTTTTGGACCCTTGCATGGACATCTTTGGTAACTGGGAGAGTGTCTGCCCTGCCCTTCTGGAGTCCTCATTCTCAGCTGTGAGTTCTGGGTCACGTGTGTGCAAAGGCCAGCTCACGCAGCAGACGTGTTGATGGGACACCAGGAGAATCTGCCTTCACTGTTGGCACCAGAGGAACAGCACAGTATCCTACAACACTTGAAGCTGCAAAATTGGGAGGGCTCTTCTCACTCGTCAGGTACGCAGGCCTCCCCTGCACAGCTGAGTTCGAGGCCTCACCCTCCAAGGCGGGGCCTGGGCACAGCCAGGCCTTCTTACCCTGCTGGCGCGTCCCCCATCACAGTTACAACCTTCTTACTTAGTCTCACGTACTGTGTATTGCCCCCCCCCCGCCAACTCTTTCAGTGTCTGTTTTGAAGCATCCAAGGACCTGGTAGAGTCCTGTAATTTTTTTCATTTGTAGGGTGAATGAGTGAAGCAGAATGAGAAATTAATTCAACCACCAGGCATGGGAAACATAACAGGAAATAAAGCTAAAAATGTCTGAGCTTTGGGCCTTACCTTCTGGTGGGGGAAGCAGACAATGAATGAGATTTTTAAAGAAGTGCTAATTACTGGAGTTTCAGGTGGCAGTGAACACTGGGCAGGAAAGGAGGTGTCCAGAGTCAAGATGAGACCCAGGCTGGCACGTGTCAAGAGCCCAAGAAGGATGGGGATGATTCTTCTGTCATTTTAATTTTATTCTTTTCCCAAGCTAGAGAGGACATGCACACTCTTAATGACGGTAATAAAGCTCCCAGATTTGTTTACAAGTTGTGTTTGCTTTTATTTGCATTCCCTTCTCAGTTTGGCGCTGGAGTGGGCAGCTCCCTGCCGACCCATCATTCCCTTGACATTTTCCACTCACAAAATTTAAATGAGGAAAGATGCTGATTGGCTGGGAGGCACTGGTGTTTGGAAACCCCTCCTGGCACAGGCTGCTGCCGGGAAGAGCAGCAACCCAAACCCATATGCTTGGACAGACTCCCACCAGCATTAGTGTCTATTTTATGGACACAGTATTTTATTAAAATTTGCCTGGGGAGAACATCCATCTTCATATTGACCTAAAATAGAAGACAGGACAGGGTGGGCAGTCTATCTATACAGTAAGGGCCTCTGCAGATAGATGTAGGTGAATAATCAATATTTCATCATCAAATTATGATCTGGCTTTCAATGTGTTACAAAAGGAATTTGCATATGAATAACGAAGTACTATAATAATTTTGAAATGCAAATTTTTCCCCATTTCAATAAGGGTGGAGCTCCCTTGGCTACTCTGCATAGGCCAAGGAAAAAGATGCCTCTGGTCCTAGGGGCTGTGGTGAACGTGTCTGCAGGCCAGGGAGCCCCTGGACCTGGCTCTGTGCAGGGTAGCTTATTGTAAGACTGGGTGTGGACTCCGGCCCACATTGCCAGGTCTTGCAGATGTGGGTGGATATCTCATCTTTGTGCATGCTCTGCTGGCTTCACTGACCCTCAGCTTCCCTTTGCGAACAGAGGCTCCTCTGGGAGGTGGGTCCCTGTTGATGTCCTTTGGGGCAGTCTTCACACAGAGACTATGGAGGGAGTGGGAAGCAGGAAAGGACAGCTCCTGGCTCCTGTGCTTGGCTGGCTCCGCCCCCCTCCCTCCTTCTGCCCTCCTGTACCCCACATCCAGATTCCACCCTGAGATCAGTCCCTTTATCTTACACATGCATGTGAAGGCTGATCTCTTGCCCTGTCTCTGGGCAGTCTCTTAGGACATAGCCTGTATCCCATACAGGAAGAGAGAGAGAGAGAGAGGCCTCTGGTAGGAGTGGGGATGGAGCTGTGAGAGAAGCACATGTGGCCTGAGTCCCTGAGTCAGTTTTGGTGGGCTTCTCTTCTCGTCTCATCTCGTCTGTCCCGTCCCGTCCCATCCAGTCCCGTCCCGTCCCTTCCCTTCCCTTCCCTTCCCTTCCCTTCCCTTCCCTTCCCT